>PVIY010003902.1:0-108033 GCA_004026745.1 Myrmecophaga tridactyla | reverse complement strand
TGTTCACTTCAGCGCGTGAGCCCTTGTCGTAGTACTTAGGCTTTTAGTACCTTTTAACTCCAATCTTAGTTGTCAAAACGGAAGGGCATGCTATACACGATCACTGACAGCTCAGCTTGCAACCAGGCTGAGCCCAAGACACCGTCCCTCAGCTCCCCATCACGTGTTCTCGCAACATCGGGGCCGAAGCCACTGTCACTGCGAAGGGGACACCCGTCCTCAGTCTCAACTTCGCATCAAGCTCAGTGAGAGCCTAAGCTGTTCATTCTGTCAGTTTCCTGAAAGCTAACAGAAGCTTACCTGCCAGCAGATAACAGAAAGTCAGGAATAAGGGAAAAGAATCAACTCTTGAAATCCTTTCTCTCCCCTCAAATTACAGAAGAAACATGGGTAGAGCAATGTCATGGTCAGCTTCATGTGTCAACTTGGCCAGGTGGTGGTACCTGTTTGTCTGGTTGGGCAAGTGCTGGCCTGTCTGTTGCAATGAGGACATTTCATGGAATTAAATCATGATCACGTCAGCTGCATCCACAGCTGATTCCATTTGTGATCAGCCAAGGGGAGTGTCTTCTGCAATGAGTGATGCTAAATCTAATCACTGGAAACCTTTCAAGGAAGATTCAGAAGAGACAGGCTCTTCCTGTTTCGGCTTGTGAGCCTCTCCTGTGGAGTTCATCCAGACCCTCCATCGGAATCGTCGGCTTCACAGCCTGCCCTGTAGATTCTGGACTCTACGTTCCCATGGTCATGTGAGACACTTTTATAAATTTTATATTTATGAATATTTCCTGCTGATTCTGCTTCTCTAGAGAACCCTAACTCATACAAACACGTTTCCACAAAGTTCGTTTCTCAGCGCAATGCTGATGAGTAATAGGTGTGGGAGGTGGGGCTGGAAGAGCTTGCTAGAAAACTGTAGTTGGATGCACTTGAGAAGCTTAAGGTGGATGATAACAAGAGCCCTCATTCCTTAAAAAACAAAACTATTGCAAACTCTAGTGTGTGCCCACGGCCCATCCACCGAGAAGAGCCTCAAGTGCTCTAACTGGGTTGTCAGTTCATGCTTCTCTCTGGGGAGTTCTAGCAAAGGTGGTGGACCGGGGGTGAGCAGGTAACACAGCAAGGTTTACAAAAACCTGGGTTTTAAGTACAGGTTTTTTCTTTCCTTTCTTTTTAATTTTCTTTTCCTTCAAGCTAATTACTGTTTTTCGGTGGTCCTTCCAATTCCATGCAAATGGAAACACAGTTTGCATTTCACCAACTTCAACTGAGCCATTTATGTTCACTAGTCTCAGGGCATTTCAGGGATGCTTTGAAGTTAAACAGCAAGATGCAGAGAGAATGCTGAAATGTCTGCATAATATTAGTGCAGTGTTCTTTCGGCTGCAGGTTTACAAAGAAACACATGACTTGACAGATAAGGAAGCAGCTTTTCACTATAAGTAAACATGAAATCTTTATATAATTACTACCCAAAAGGAGTTACTAGATTTCAGAACGTCACAGGACATATCTATAGCCCCCTTCAAATAGGAAGGTTAAGTCTGTCTAAGCCCTCTCCAAACTTAAACGGCCCCAGTGACTAAGAATGAGAACAGATTATGCCAAAACACAGCTATTAGATCAAAATATAAAAACTTAATTGGATGCAATCATCCCATAGCTGCATCTCACTGACCGTGAAAACTTCCCTACGCACCTAACTTGTTCAAATAACTTTCAATGCAGAAAAATCTGGAAAAAGAGAAGAGAGAGGAGTTTGCTGGTGGTGTTTTCAATGCTGGTCTCTAACCTATAAATCCAAATGATGAGTTTTAGATCATCAAGTGGAAATGACAATTTTCTTCGACTCTGAATTTGAATAAAGTGAGCACTCTTTTCAGACCCAAAATATTTTATGGGTCATAGAAATAAAATGTTAAGGAGCTGATTCTGCGATTACTGTGGGAGCCTGACAGTCCTGGCACACCTGTCACGGCGATTTTACAAAGGGGGAAAGCAAAACAAACACAATCCTGACATTTTATTTATCTACTCATTTATTTATTTTTGCATGGGTAGGCTCCGGGAATTGAACCTGGGTCTCCAGCTCGGCAGTTGAGAACTCTTGCCCCTGAGCCACAGTTGCACCGTGACATTTTATTTTAGTAAGGGAAGTGATATGGTTTCTTCCCCTTTCTTTTTTAACTTCAGAATATATGCTACAATGTCTGCTGATGTTTTTTTTATCTGAGTGGATCAAAGTTGATGGTGCCTGTCAACTGGACCAGGTGCAAGCTATTTCCAAAACTGCAGATTAGCCGGAAGAGATTACAAAATCAGGAGACTACTCAAATGGTCATTCTTCTGACAGTATTGCTCCATCAGCGTAAACGGCCTGGATGCTACCTGAGGGCTTACCGTCTACAAACTAAGGCGACAGAGCAGCTCTCACCTTCACACGTCTCTGTCTCGGTCCTGAACACATAGCCGGGCGGGCACGTGCAGCTGTAGCTTCCAGGCGTGTTCCTGCACAGTCCGTTGTCACAAAGCAGTCTGTTGACCAAGCACTCATCAATGTCTGAAATAAACCACCAGAAGAGAGCAGATATTCATGTCTAAATGCAGATTACGGTGCCTGGCAATGTTTTATTTTTGATGTTCATTTTTCCCGTTATCCCTCTCTCTGACCCTTAGCAGTTAGTCTCTCACTATCTACATTACATTCCTATTATTGCAGGAAAGATACAGATATTAGGTTTTATTCATACAGGAGATTCTTAAGCTGGTGGCTACTTCTAAGAGGTTCTGAAGTCCCTGGGAAGTATGGATAGTTCAGGAAGGCAGGTTACTCTTTTGTTCTTCATTTGCTTATAGTCCTGTACTGATATCATATTAGATATATTTCAAAGCGCTGATGAAATGTATTAAAAGTTTTCACTCATTTGCCTGTAATAATACAGGCTTGTTTATATATAATGCAAGTAATAGACTCTGAAGGCTCTTTATTTTTTTCTGATTAAAATTCTAGTAAAGACTGCCTTAAATGGCAGTTACAAGGTAGTCACAGAACATAACATTCCAGCATGTTTTTACTCTCAGTAACGTTTAGGTATTAGTGGAAAATTATGATGTGTTTTGTATTTTCCTTTCACATTCTAGAGAATATTATCCATACCTCAAAGTTAAGAAGTTTATGTTGAATTTATCTTCACAGTCACACTCATCTTTTGCAAATGTGGTCAATGACAGAAAGAAATAAAGTTTGTAGTTTGGGGTGAAGAGTTTGCTTTATTTAAGGTTGTATTTTAGTCAGATGACTATCAAATTGTCCCTTATCAAACAATATAATGACATTATGACCATTTGGAAAATAGACTGGAAAAACATCTTCTATAATCCCATGACCTCCAAGTAACCACTGTTAATATGATGCGTATCTTATAAGAGCTTTTTTCCTCTAAATGTGATATTTTTGCTCCAAATCTGAGTCCTGATTTTTTTAAATTATAACATATTTTAATCATTACTTTCCTTCCCCCATGATCGTATAATGTTGCATAAAATGATTCCATCACAATTTGCTTAAACATTTCTCCATTACCAGAACGTGGCTTCATTTTTATGTTTTAAATCTAGTTTCCATTTTTATCAAATTCATGAATGCACCCACTTTAAAGAGTTAAATACTTCCATGAGCTGTGCTCAGAGTGCAAACTTATCTCCGTACTTACCTTTGTTCTCAACTGTTCTTGGAAGCTACACTACAAACGCTTTAGCTTTCAATAACTTAAAGCTGGCCTATTTTGCAGATTTTTAGAAATAATAATATGTGGCTCATATCACAATCTATTATATTGCAAATACATACTATTAGTAGAGCTTTATACATCCTTCTGTATATATGTCTTCCATTCAAAATCAAATGGAATTAATTAACAAAAACCAGTACTTCATCAAGACTTTCAAGAGAAAGGCATTTCTTTCTAACTGTAATAATTTACACATGCTTGTACCATCAGTGATTGTTTGTAAAAAATATTGTGCATAATGATGGATCAGATAACACTAGTTCTATAAAAAAGAACTCAAACACTCTGTGAGAAAATCTAGATTCTCTGCAAATTAAGCGACTTCATTTTTTTAAATTTATAAGAACAAATAGAAAACAATGGAGCATTGTCAAACCTCCTCCAGTATCCTCCTCTGCTTCCTTTCGTTAAACATAAATCATATGACTTTTTCAAACATTCTTTTATAAATTACACAAAGGAAGCTCTCCAATTCAGTTATCTTGTTTACGTATGTAGTAGCAGCTGGCTGTTTTCTTTATGAAGTCAAGTTCTCTCAACTGCAACCCTTTAACACTTTATTTTCTTGACTTACTATTATCCATATTGCCCCATTTTTTTTCTTTTTTTGGCATGGGCAGGCTCCGGGAATCGAACCTGGGTCTCTGGCATGGCAGGTAAGAATTCTACCACTGGGCCACTGTTGCCCACCCCCATTAACTCTCCCCCCCACACCCCTCCGCATGGGCAGGCACCGGGAATCGAACCCGGGTCTCCCGCATCACAGGCAAGAACTCTGCCACTGAACCACCATCGCACTGCTGCCCGCCCCCCATTAAATTTCTGAAGTCAATTTCTTAGTGGAAACTTAGAAGGTTAAGATGTGTGCATGAAAACAACGGGCCAATAATTGAAATTATGTGTCAGTTCATTTTGGAAAACAATCATTTCAATATTAAATTGTATAATTAAGAAGTGTGTTAGGGTGTAATGAAAATTTATTTGGTTTCCAATATTTTTATATTTCTGTGCAATCAGAATAAAACAAGTACTTGACGATTTTAAGCATTTTGATCTTCCCTACTCCCTGGCAGGAAATGAAATGAAATCACCTCGATTAACCGAACAAGGAACTTACCCACACAGTTTCTTCCAGAGGCATCGGGTTCATAGCCGCTGTTGCAGTTACAACGGTAACTACCACGTAGATTTTCACAGATTCCGTTGGCACATATGTCGGGATCCAAAGCACACTCATTGATATCTGCATCAAATGGCGAAAGTTTAACGCTCACACATACATTTCATCACTTGTACGTAAATTCGGGTCTAATAAAGATGACTCGACAAATGGACTGCGTATCTCACTTTGCAAGCCCACAATATGCAAGGAAAAAGACACGAAAACAAGGAGTGAGAGAACAGAACTCAAGAGAAACAGGACACGTCATTGGTAAGTCACAGGAAAAATGAAGGGAACTGGCAGAAACTTGAGGAATTAAGCCACTTAGAATGACTATATTTATGATGAAATTAATGAAGAAAGTTTATAGGCTGTTGGCACAAAATCCAAAGGAAAACTCAGCTATTGTAACTATCTAATGAAAAGACAGAGATTTATTAGTGTGGCCTAGATAATTTTATGATCCCTGAAGGCAAGGGATATTTCTATTTCATTATCTTCTTTAGACGTCAACTAAGTAATATGATACTTAATAACTGTTATTCCTTGTGGATGAACTGGTATTAATGGGGAGGACAGTTACAAAATGGACGCTTCAGAGGGTGCTTTACACAAGCCATGGAATTGACCAGCTCTGTCCCCGTGGGAGTGAGGCTTGGTAACCGTGGTTTTTTATGAGTGGCCAGTAGTTTCCGACAGGCAGCTAGTTCTGCAGGAAGGCCATGTGCACAGTGCAGCAAGAAACAGAATAAGCAAAAATCAAATTTTGGCCACTAGTCTCAAATATTGAGGTTTTCAAGAATTTGGAAGGCCTTCTTAAAATACTATAGAAATGTCAGCCTTTCCATTTTACTCTTGGGAGATCATCCTCATAAACATTATTTGCTTCTTTACTCTGGTTTCTAATACTTCTTATGATCCCATATTACTACCAACTAACTTATAATTGGTCTAACCTCTTCTCAAACATGAAATTAGAAATTTACATATGTAAAGTGAAGACAGCACCCCACAGTTTTGTTTAAAAAAATTTAAAAAATAAACCTATTTACATATTGAAATACAAAAGGACTTTAAAATTATGAACACAAGTAGTTAGATATTCAAGATTTCACATTATAGTTTAACTATAACTACAAATTTTAAAATAAGAAAATCTTAATGAATTTAATTCTTTGACTGCCTAGAAACATCTTAGTATTTTTAGCATATATAGTCTTTAAAAAAAATTTTTTTTAATATTCTGATTGCGGAGTCCCCACAGACCAGAACACTCATTCTTTTTAGGGGTAACACCTCCACAAATCCACAGTTTTAGGATAGCTGCTATTGGGGTTTTCTCTGTGGTTCAGCTGGCGATATTAGACTGGAGAAGTGGTAAGGCAGAAAACACTCCTTTGATACTCGGTTAGCACTAATGCAGGTAGGGCAGTTCAACTGCATAAATGGAGGACGAGAACTGGGTGTGTAGTGAAAAAAGTCCAGTGCTACGGCAGACATATACAGTCTGAACATTTATTCTTTGGGCAGTGTCTCCTGAACTTGATCAAATCAACTCTTCTAAAGACTATTTTTTAAATCATACTTGCACCATCATTTAATATTTTCTCTTGAAATAGATTATTTTTTTAAATTAAAATACCAACTTGGCCTCTTTTTAAGCAACGGTATCCATGAAATCATGAGTATAATGTGTCCGTGACATTGTTAATGATGGTTAACAGCTAAATGTCTATCCAAGATGGAAGGTATGCATCTACATACCACCCAGAATCATTCAGCATATAACTTGTATGCTAGGAGATGATTTATCTTACCATTTTATTCCAACATATTTCCACAATAGCAGTTATCATCATTATTTTCATAATCTTATTATATAGTAATGTAGTTGTAAAATTATGAAATACCAGTACTATGATGATAAGGCTGAGAACTGAATAGTTACCTCTTCCGTCTACAGTGATTCCTACTCCACTACTACAAAGGCCATGGAATTCAGCTGTTTAATGAAAACAGAGAAATTAAAGATGGTAAATTATACCTGTTCCATACACAAGTCACTGAGATAACTCCTAAACTTCTAATAGAAGAATTACGTGCATTCATTTCTAAAATAAGAAAAGGATCATTTTCTAGCACCCAATTACCATGAGAATCCAAAAATTGTAGATAAACACAAAAAAGTAAATAAAAATCACCTGTAGTCATCACCCTGCATACTATTAACATGTTGATAAATATCCCAATTACTTTCTACATATGGAAACTTAATAAAATCAAACCAAACGTTATTATAGAATTGCATTGTAACTTTCTTTCTTCTTACAATAAATAAAATAGTAGCAGTCAACACTTATATAGTAGGGATTAACACGTGCCTGGCCCTGGTCTTATATTCTATTTAATCTTTGCAATGCCACACTTGAGATACTATGATTTCCCCCATCTTACAGCTGATGGAATTGGAGCAGAGAGAAATGAGTGACTTCCCCGGGCCCATTAGTGGCTCACAAGTGGGGGAGCAGAAAACCATAAGACCATGTTGGCTCACCTAGTGTCTTTTCATAGCTAGATGGACGGACCACTTTTACTCAACCGCTCTCCTACTGATGGAAATCAGAGGTTTGCTCAACTTTTAGAAACTAAAATAAATAACATGAAGTTCATTGGCATCACTAAGATGCTCTCTTGGAAGTAAAACTGCTCAAAATTTATGCTCCTTTCAAGGTTTTTGATAACCCACCCCTCTCTCTAAATGACCAATTTGCCTTCCATCAGAGGGATGGAAGAGCGCCATTTTGGTGCATCTTTTCCATCACTGGGAAAAGTCAATCCTCTTTACCAATCTGATAATCAAAAATGGCATCTTGTTTTTGAAATTTTAGGGAGATCGGGAATCTTTTTTATATGGTAATCTACTATTTGCATTTGTTCTTTTTGAAATCCTGTTTGTGTACTTTGTACTTTCTTCTATAGAGGATTTCAACTTTATTGGTTAATGTAAATTCCTTATAAATTAAGGAATGATATATGAAAATATTTTTCCAATGTACTTATTTATTCTTTGACATCTGCTTTGAGTCCTTAACCATTACAAAATAAAAACATTTATATATTCCATATGAAAGTTATTTGTTTTAAAGTGTAATGTAGGACTTCACTTCACATTTTGTCCAATAGATATCAACAATATTCATTCCATAGTTCATTTTTTCCTGATTTAAAATGGAGTCTTTATCATATTCTATGGTCCCACATATATTCAGGTCTACTTCCAGATTCGTTCCATTAGTTCACTGATCTCTTTATCTAGTTCTGTAGTAGTTTCTGTACTTGTTTTATAATATGCACAATTCAGTTTAATATATTTCAAGACAAGACTCCCTACATTACCCTTCTTTTTTAAAAATGCTATACTCAGTAACTCTTATAGATAATTTTCTTCATTTTGTCAAGTTTCAACCAGATCATTGAGAATTTTTAACTGAATTGCAAGTCATTTCCTTTGCCTGCAATGCCTGTCTTCCATCTTCATCCTGGGAAGTCCCTATTGGGTTTTCAGGACCAAGCTACACCTGCCCCTCCGTGAAGTCTTCCTCAGGCAACAAACTGCTCCCTCCTTTGGGCTCTTACAGTTCTTTGCTTACATCTCTTTTAAGGCATTAATCATATTAAATTGCCATTTACAGGTTTGCTGCCTATACCCCAATATTTCCCAACTCTAAGGGGAAAAAAAACCAAGTTGTGTTTATTTTTGATTGCTGCTGTATTCACACATATTCAATAAGGTTTAGTGAATAGGTGAGTACACAAGAGTCACTCTTATGGACCCAAGCCTGCAAACAGTGAGAGAGAACAACCAGAGACCAGCCAGTGTCAAGATCCAGACAGACAGACAAGTAGGCTCTTTCTGCATTTATAATCTTGAAAAGCGCTAACTAAAGTTTTATGCGATTTCTCTTCCCAATGACATCACAGATCAAGGAACCAGAGGCTAATGTCTTCACGTAAAATATCTTTTGTAAGTTTAAAAATTCTATTAGCAGACAGACGTTTCGATTCCCCGTGTGCTCTCTGCCCAGGAGTGACAGGTGAATCCACACTCCTCCTGTGCCTCACGCACTTTTCCAGAACTGGATTTCTTCCCTCCAGCTGAAAACTAGGGCTGAAGCCCATGTCCCGTCTGGCTACGCTTTTCCGAGCTGCACGCGGGGCGGGCCTGCAGGGGGGCTACCTGAGCTCTTTGCTGGGCATGGCTGGCAGGGCTCCCCAAAGCCGTAGTCGGGGTCGGCGCAGCAGCACTCGGACTTGGTCACGGCCCCGGGGAAGGGACGGACACACGCCCCCTTCTTGATTCCACCGTAGCACGTGCTGCGCATGTGGGTATCTAAAGGAGGCAGGAAACAAGATTTCAGAGACAGAAAGAGCTCAGAACTGAAGGCTTTCTTTTCATTTCAGCAACCTGCGAGACTTCTGCAGAAGCTCCTGGAGGGAAGCTGCTACTATTCTTTTCTTTTTTTCTTATCATTAGTCCTGAATGATGCTTGGAGAACAACAAGCATTGGTTGAATCAGGGAAAGCATGAATGCCTACCTACAACTAATTTGTTTTCTCCGAGAAGTAAGTGTTATATACTCCACAAGTATCTATTACCCACTTATCCTCATAGGCCCTTCATTGAACCGAGTAGAGTTATAAACAGCACTCTGAGCTATAATCACAGGCTACCTAGTCTCAAAATGACACTTATTATTATTTCTATTTTAAAACTCCTCAAGAACCATGAAGTTAAACTGCCCTGAGTGACGCTGCTTGGCAGGGAGATTCCTCACTGCAGATGGCTGAGTCACAGCCTTTCTTTTCAACGCCCAGAGCACTGCCCAGTGAGTGTCTGAGTTCTAGGCTCCCGGGAAATTCAGCTCTAAAAATAAAAGCAATCACTATGTCTCCTGGGCATTGTGCTAGTTGCTTTTATCCTCACTTTATACATGAGAAAATGAGGCTTAGAGAGATTTTACAAAGCAGCTCAAAGTTCTAGAGTTGTTCAGAGCCTGAGATGGGATTCAGGCTCAGGTTACGTGCCCCACACGGTTCTTTCCACTGTGTCATGCTAAGCCCCAAAGGAGCATAACCTTAGTTCTCCAACCCTAAATCCTGGTGAGAAATGCTGCAAATTCATGAGACAGTGAATGGTGAACTAGAACATCTCAGACCGTCATAAAGGCAGAGAGGCAGTTTAACCTCTGACCAGCATACTGACATGATAACTCCAGTACAAAGATAGCCCCTATTACGAAATATCTACAATTATTCAAAACTTGTTGGAAACTATTTTATCTGACTGTTGTACAAAGTGCATCATCTAATGATTATGATCTTGGGGTGTTTCTCATGAAAAGAATGAGATTCATGGTTGCATGTAAACCAGATGGATGTACACCCAAGCCGGATGGGACCGCCCTGGGCGCGGGCCACGAGCTTTACTGTGGCAACGTGTCGTCCCTTCCCTTGCCCGCTGTGGCTGATGCTGGCGAGCCGACTCTGAGCCACACATCAGGGAGCACTTGATGCAAAGGTGAACGTGCACAAATGCAACACAGCTTGTGATTCCTAAGAGGATTTTTGAGAGCGTTTAGGGTGATACCAGTTATCTCAAGAAGTATTGCAAAAATGGTCAAGGTTATTTGCATTTTATAAATACATGATGTTCAATTTTTTTCAAAGCACATAGACAAAAAGTCCGTGGAAATGCGGGACATTTGGCCAGCCAAAATAAGCCAGAAACAAAGGACAACAATGGTATGGTCACCTCTAGAAAATGCTAATAAGAACACAGGGGCCTGGACTGTAAGCTTTTAGAGTAGACACATTAAGTCCGGAGTGGTGATTATTATTTCTGGAAGTTGAGAGGCTGTTTTATATATATATAACCTGATATTTAGAGATAAGAACAAAGCCGAACAGGTTGGGGTTAAAGTAATTCAGAGCATAGGAGTAAGGAAGACAGTGTCTATATTTTAGAAGCACACGTACTCTTTGAGACCAATGGAAGAAAGGTTTATTTGGTCTGGAACTGAAATTTTCTGTACTGCATAATCTAATTCAATCTATCTGCGTAGCTCATTTGAAGAACTCAAACACAGGAAGCACAGAATAGAATAAGAAAGAGGTCCTTTAATCCTGTATAGATTATTGTAATGCCTGGAAACACCCCAGATTATATTAAACAGATAATCAAAAAGTATTGGCAAAAACCCCTGAGGGAGAGGAGAAGGAATATGGAACTATTAAACCTTACCATCAGGGAATCCCCTGATACTGTGTCAAACTTTAGGGACACCCAAATCAACAGGCCATGCCCTTGATCATGATTCTTACTCTTATGAAGTTTATGTGGGTACATAGAAGCTTAAACTACCTATAGGCCTACTTCTGGAGGAACTCTGCTGTTGTTCAGACGTGGCCTCAATCTCTCTAAGCCCAGTTCTGCAAGTGAAATCATTGCCCTACCCCCTACGTGGGACAAGATATCCTGGGGTGAAAGTCTCCCTGGTGACGTGGGAGATGACTCCCAGGGATGAATCCAGACCTGGCATTGTGGGATCAACAATTCCATCCTGACCAAAAGGGGGAAAAGAAGTGTAATTAATAAAGTACTAGTGGCAGAGAGAGTTCAAATAGAGTCGAGAGGCTACTCCGGAGGTCACTCTTATGCAAGCTTCAGTTAGACCTTGCTACCTATCATAGCCTGCCAACCCCCAACCAGGACCATTCCAGCCAATCCTCAAGAACACCTAGGGCAATTTATAAGATTCCACAAGGGTTCCAGGCCCTAGAGTAACTTGCCAGAAACCTACAACCTCCAGATGGGTCCGTGGTCCAGATAAGTCCTGAAACCTAGCCCAGCCTCTCCAGAACATCAGATAGTTCCATCTCCCTACCCCATATTGGTGACAAACCCTTCCAATATGAGAAATTTAGAACGGCCAAATCCCAGACAACTCTAAAGAGAGGGATGGAAAGATCAAAAGAGATGGTGGAGTTATACAGTGAAGCAAATGAATACAAATGCTGAATCATAAAATTGGTATCTCTTTTAGTCTCCAGTATTTTAGAACAGCACGAAAAACCTAAAATTGTGGACTTGTAACCCATGTCAAACTCTGAAATTTCACTTTACAACTAATTGTGGTGCTGTGCTTTGAAATGTATTGCTTTTTTGTATATATGTTATTTTTCACAAAAAAAAGAAGGAAAAGTCGATTGTGATGATAAAAAAATATTTAAGCCCTCTAGCCTCCTATATTCTGGAGCAGCTACAAGGAAAAACATGAGAGGATCATATAGTAGCCCATGACAAACTCTGGGATCTGTCCTGTAACCACTTATTGAAGTATGCTTTGAAAACTATTGTTTTTTTAATTTCTTTGCTTTGTATATATGTTATACTATACAATAAAAAAGGTTAAAAAATAAATAAAGACAATGGCAGGCGGTGCAAAGGTAGTAGAATTCTCGCCTGGCATGTGGGATGCCTGGGTTCAGTTCTCAGCCCATGTACTTCCCAAACAAACAAGCAAAAACAAACAAATGAAAAACCAAACCAAAAAAGAAAAAAATCAACAAATGGTGCTGCAGTAAGGGGATACTCACATGGAAAAAGAATGGGAATGTGGGCCCCACCATTCAGCATACAAAAAACAAACAAACAAACAAAAACATCTAGGGCAATATGTAAGAGTCTACAAAGTTTCCATGCACTAGAGTCATTTTCTGAAACCGACCACCTCCAAATGGGTTCCTGGTCCAGATAAGTCCTAAAACCTAGAGGGCCCAGCCTCTCCAGAACATCAGATATTTCCATCTCCCTACCCCATATTATTGACAGCCCCTTCCAACATTAAAAAATTAGAATGGCCATAGCCCAAATACCCCTAAAGAGTGGGTTAGAAAGATCAAAGGTGATGGTGGAGTTAGAGAGAGAAGGTAGGGTTTAACAAAAGAATATGAATGCTGAATCATTAAATTGATCTCTTTTGGTCTCCAGTATCTCAGAGCAGCTAGATGTAAAAACCTGAAATTGTGGAATTGTAACCCATGTTAAACTCTGAAGTCTGTTCTACAACTAATTGTTGCACTGTGATTTGAAATGTTTTGCTTTTATGTATATATGTCATTTTTCACAAAAAAAAAGATGGAAAAAAGTCGATTACGATGATAAAAAAGTATTTATTCCTTCTAGGCTCGAATATCATGAAGCAGCTAGAAGGAAAAATCTGGGATCTGTCCTGTAACTACTCATTGAAGAGTGCTTTGAAAACTATAGCTTTTTTCTTTCTTTGCTTTGTATATATGTTATATTAGACAATAAAAAAGTAAAAAAAGAAAAAATAAAGTCTGTGGAATTCACTGAAAGTGAGACAGCTTACATACTGGTTTGAGATCCAGGTTAACTGGCACCCAATATCAGAGGTTCCAGGAAAAAGAAAGCAGCATTACCTGTGTGCACATTTTGGGGACAGGAATTTTCGCAGGTTCAGATGCCCAGAGGGTGTCTTGAGTACATTACTTAACCTCTTCCTCATTCATTAAATGAGGATGATGATTCCTACGCCACAGAGCTCACATGATAAACGAGAGAGTGATAACTAAACACTAAGCACAGCACAAGAGAACACTCGGAAAACAAACTTTGTCATCTCTTTGCTTTTTAAAAAATTGGGATTCTTTTTCAGTATGTCCTCAGGTAGTTAGCAGATTCGCATACTGTTGGTAAAATATGAAGAGATGCAAAATGCTAGTTTTATTGATTTCTCATTCCTTCTTTAGTATCAGTTCTTCTATACTACTTTAAGCAAAAGCTCCCTGACTATGCCCTATACGTGATGCCACTAACCCAATTCAATAAAACAATAGCAACAATAGCTACCTTACTGAGCAGCTGCTATGTGCCACACACAGATTTATTTTTTTAATTACGAATTTGTAGGTTTGTAGTAAAATCATGCAGAGAATAGAGTTCCCATATAATCCCTTCACATATGTCATTTTCCCTATACTCTGCATTAATCTGGGAATGGTGTTACCCTTGCTAAAATAAAAGTATTATAATTATATAGCTTTAGTCCATGTAGTTGCGTTGTACAGTACTGTGGCTTTTTTAAAAAAACTTTATTCTAATAACATATTTACAACCTAAAACTTCCCCCTTTTAACCACATTCAAATATAAAATTCTGTGGTGATTATAGTCACAATATTTTGCTACCATCACCACCACCAATTACCCAAATTTTTCCATCAGTCCAAACAGAGACACTGTCCCAATTAAGCTTTAACTCCCATTTCCTACCCCATCCCAGTCCCCTAGTAACCACAATTCTGGTTTCTGACTCTATCAATTTGCTTATTCTAATGGCTTCACATCACTGAGTTCATGCAATACTTGACCTTTCATGTTTGGCTTATTTTTCTCAACATGATGCAAATCTCCCCTCTGTCCCTAGCTGTCAGCTGCTTCTCTGCCTGCAGGGCAAGTCCTGGGAGCGGAGCCAGAGAGGAGCGTCACCATTCACTCTTAGAGCTCCACACGTCCACGCGCCCAGCACACCCGGGAGGCTGTCCTGCTCCCTTGGGACAAGGCCAGGGACCCACAAGGGTAGGGACCCATGAGGGTAGGGACCTACAGGCCAGGGACCCATGGGTGATAGGGACCCATGGGGGATAGGGACCCATGAGGGGGTAGGGACCCATGGGGGGTCAGGGACCCACAACGGGGCTCAGGCTGGCTCCGTACCATGCTGGGCTGGGGTACAGGGGCTGGGCGGGCACCAGCAGCGTCTCCTACTATTTTTAAAGCTGCGCTTTCTTCATTTGGCACTCACCAAGTTAATATCACCCTTCAATTGTCTGTCAGAGGTGAGGAAGATGGCTCTGCCAGCTTTTAAGTAACTCAGAGCCTCTGTGGGGACTGCACCGTTTCCTACACCACCACCCTGGCCAACTGGAAGTCTGGGTTTATCGCTTAACCTGTTATTAGCTTTCCTCAAAACTGAAGAGGAAAGGAAGCTCTGAGTGATTACATAGCAATCCCAAAGCTGGAGAGCTAGAGATCTGCAGAGCTGGGATAAAGGAAGATCAATCTTCTTGCTGACAGAAGTGCCCAATAGTATTCAAGAAGACGCCGAAATTCAGGCTACCTCGTTTTATTGTGCTTTGCAGCTAACACATTTTTCACAAACTGAAGGTCTGGGGAAACACTGTGCAAAGTAAGTCTATCGGTGCCATTGTTTCAGCAGCGAGTGCTCACTTTGAGTCTGTATGTCACATTTTGGTAATCCTCGCAATGTTTTAGACTTTCTCATAATTATCATACCTGTGGCAGTGATCTTTGATGATGTTATTGTAATTGTCTGGGGCGTCACAAACTGCGCCCTGGTAGGACAGCAAACTTAATCGACGTGTGTTTTCTGACTGCGCCACCCACCAGCAATTCTCCTTTTCTCTCCCTTTCCTAGGGCCTTCCTATTCCCTGAGACAAAACAATACTGAAATTAGGCCAATTGATAATGCTAACGATGGCTTCTGAGTGTTCAAAGGAAAAGTCGCACATCTCTGACTTTAAATCAAAAGCTAGAGAAGATTAAGTTTTGTGAGGAAGGCATGGCAAAAGCCAAGACAGGCTAAAAACTCGGCTTCTTGTGCCAAAAGTCAGCCCAGTTGTGAATGCAAAGGAAAAAGTTCTTGAAAGAAATTACAGTGCTACCCTACCCCAGCGAATACAAAAACGGTAAGAAAGTGAAACAGCGTTAGCAAAGATATGGAGAAAGTTTTAGTGGTCTGGATGGAAGATGAAACCAGCCACAACATTCCTTTAAGCCAAAGCCTGACCCAGCACAAGGCCCTAAGGCTCTTCAATTTTAGAAGGCTAAGAGAGGTAAGGAATTTGCAGAAGAAAAGTCTGAAGCTAGCGGAGGTTGGTTCATGAGGCGTAAGGGAGGTAGTCACCTCCATAATGTAAAAGCGCAAGGTGAACCAGCAACTGCTGATGAAAAAGCTGCATCACATTATCCAGAAAATCTAGCTAAGATAACCAAAGAAGGTGGCTACACCAAACAACAAATCTTCAAGGGCGATGAGACAGCCTTCCATTGGAAGAAGACGCTATCTATAACTTTCCTAGCTAGAAAAAAGTCAATGCATGGGTCCAAGCTTCAAAGGACAGGTTGACTCTCTTGCTAGGGGCTAATGCAGCAGGCGACTTTAACTTGAAGCTAATGTCGCTCAACATTCAGAAAATCCTAGGGCCCTTAAAAAGTATGCTAAGTTTACTCTGCCTGTGCTCAATAAATGGAAAAACAAAGCTTGGATGACAGAACATAAGTTTACAACACGGTTTACTGAATATTACACAAGCCCAACATGGAGACCTACTGTTCAGAAAAAAAGATTCCTTTCAAAATACCACTGTACACCGACAATGCACCGGGTCACTCAGGCTCTCCCATGGAGATGCACAGCGACATGAAGGTCGTTTTCCTGCCTGCTAACGCAACGTCCATTCTGCAGCTTATGGATCAAGGAATCATTTTGACTTTTAAGTCTTCTTATGAAAGAAAAGCACTTCTTAGGGCTATATGGCTGCCATAGATGGTGATTCCTCGAATGGATCTAGGCAAAACAATTGAAAACCTTCTGGAAAGGTTTCCCCATTCCATATGCCATTGAGAACATTCCTGGGAGGGGGTCAAGACATCAACATCAACATCAACAGGAGTTTGGAAGAAGTTGATTCCAACCCTCATGGGTGATTTTGAGGGGTTCAGAGGTAGTAGAAATAAGCAAGGGAATTAGAAATGGAGGCTTAAGATGTGACTGAATTGTTGCAATCTCATGATTTAACCTTAATGGATGAGGAATTGCTTCTTGTGACGAGGAAAGAGTGCTCTTTCATTCAGATGGAATCTACTCGTGGTGAAGAGCTGTGAATGCTATTGAAATGACAACAAAGGATTTAGAATCTTGCAGAAACATAGTTTATAAAGCATGTTGTGAAAGAATGGATTCCAATTTTGAAAGAAGTTCTATTGTGGGTAAAATAATATTAAATAGCAACATGTGCTATGGAGAAATCTTTTCACGAGGAAGAGCCATGGACATGACACACTTCAGTGCCGTCTTACTTTAAGAGATGGCCACAGCCAGCCCACCCTTCAGTCACCCCCAGCCGGAACAGTCGCCCACCAATGGTATCACGGCGAGACCCTCCATTGCCAAAAGGATTATGATTCACTGAGGGCTTGCATGGTGATTAGCATTTTTAAGCGATAAGGCATTTTTAAATTAATGTATACATATTGTTTCTGAGACACAATGCTATGTCACACTTACCAGGCTACAGTATAGTGTAAACATAACTTTTATATGTACTGGAAAACCAAAAAAAGTGGCGTAACTTCCTTTATTGTGCTTAAATGTGAATCTGCAATATCTCCAAGGAATGCCTGTATTCCAAAGCTAATGTGACAGGTGCTACAAAGGAGATTTAAGGTGAGATCCTATTACACTCAATAGCAAATGCCAAGCGGAATTTTCACACACCACCTCAAAAGACGTGGAAATAGGAACATTGGTTTCATGACTCTTAAACCTCTCCCTAACATTGAGGATATAAAAAGTTCAAGAGAGTGCCGATGGAGAGGCTTTTTTTCTTTTTTTTTTTTGAGGAACATATATTTTGGGGCAAGACCTGGTGATGAACTGGGGGTGCTTCCCTCCTCCCCTCAGGTCAGGAGAGAAGGGGCTCACAGGGAGTGTGTGGGGAGCTCTGTCCGGGATACATGGAATCCAAGGGACAAAGGCGGGGTGGCGAGTCTGGGAGCGGCCTCTATTCACACCATGTAACAGGGGACAGGGCCGTGTGTCCTGTGGGCTCGATGTGGGACATGATGAGCCCAGGTCCGGAGAACAGCACTGAGAGGGGTGGAGAGACACCATCCGAGAGAGTCTAGGTGACCAACTGCGGAAAGAGCGGCCGGGTGGGCAAAGGCCAGCAATGACACAGCTCACGGGGGTCACGGGAGCTTCTGTGAAGAAGGCGTCAAACCACCCACAAGAATCCGAGAGTCCCAGAATCGCGAATCCAAGTAGGACAGGGTCAGTACTGTAAGAACATCCCCAACCCTAACCTCTCCTCTTCTAGGAGCCTGGTGGGCTCAGAAATCTTCTCACTGGGAAGGGCCTGAGCTGGGGACAGATACAGTTTTGCTTAAAATCAAGTTCAGAATACTGATTATTCTGAGGTACTAGACACCCTAATTCTAAGCTGAGACAATTTTTGCTATATGAAGTAGTCATAAAACCTTTCGTCATCTAAAGATATTTAGTAAAATTATGGGATGGCCTGAGATTTCTTCTTTACTTAGTAGATGAGCAGCCCCCGTTGAATAAATCTTAAAGAACCGGGGGAGACACAAAAAGTTGCCCTTGGTTTTATACCCTGACTACAAGTCATGCTTCCTCAACACATTAGTTATAGTAATAGTTAAATTTTCCAAAAATTGAAAACACATTTCAATAGCTAGGGAAGCAAAAAAAAAAAAAAGAGCAAATGAACAAGTACAGAACAAATCTACAATTAAAGTGCTAATAATATCAACAATAATTCCTAATAGTGATTTATTTCTAACTTCATTAATGGCCTTCAAAAGCTTTACCAAAGGAAAAAGACACGCAGAAAACACATCTAGCACATTACGGAACGAACAACATAACTTTTACACACACAACAGATGGCGTTTTATTTAAAAAATTTTAATTGACCACATTCACAAAAAGCAGGAGAAAACTTTCATCCAAAAATTTCTAATTTTTCCACATCTGAACAAGAGAATGAATGTTTGTGCTTGAAACTAAATTCCTAACAACTATTCATATGTTGGTTGCTTAAAAGAAAAATGCCTCCTCCCTCCGTGACTGTCTTTGCATTCACTGTAGATGTCAGCAGAATCACTGAAGTAAAGGAAAAAGCAATCAAGTGCATTAAAGCAAATGCAAGTATTTTAGTTCTGCAAGCAGGAAGACGCTGCCTTCTTCTAGTTGGCGTATTTGAAATGTGCCTGAGCAGAGTGCTGACAGCCTGATGGGCTGACATAAATCCTACATTGGACAGAGCAGATGAACTTCAGTGAACAGATTATTTTCACCTGGCATTTTTTTCCCCTTTGGGCTCCAAATGTTTTGGTTCTCAAGTGTAAGATCACAGCTATCAGCCACGCCTGAGAAGGAATTTCATTTCTCTAAAATACACTTTTCAATCAATGATTATGTCTGCATTTTCCTGTATAAAACTGTGGTGCACAGCAGGCACTCCACCCTAGAGGTCTCAGAGAGAAGTGCTTCAGAGAGAAAACAGCATTAGATGTGTTTTCACATGCTCTATGATACCGCTGTCATTAGAAGCGATTGGATGGGTTCAGAAATGTCAATGACATTTCTGTTGTGCTTGACTCCTTAAAACTGATGCACGGTAAAGCTGTTTGATTTTAATTGAGTTAATCTGACAAAAGTATCTAGGAGGAATTGCAAATGACTTAGAATAAAATATACATTCTCTCTCGTCTTCTTCATGTGCTCCTACAGTCAGGGGTACAATGATGAAGAGTACCTATTTTAAAACATTGCGAGCTTTTAATATACGTTTATGTTCTAGGGCATAAGCTATTGACGCTTCAAATTCTGTTTGGGGGAAGACAAGTGTTGACTTACACCTCTGATCTCCTTTTTTTGTGTGTCTTACTTATTATTAATTCCAAAATGGAAAGGCACTGCATTTAGAAACTCAGTGATTGAATACGATCAAGGAGGCTGCTTGAAGAAAATGTTTTCTTCTCCAACATTTTTGACTTGCATCTCCTCCGAGCCCGCTGCAGGAGCAGTCCGGGCTCTCTGTCTGTTTTTAAGGGAGCATTGGATACATGGGGCCACTGCAGGGAGCTCACTCACCCACACACACCCGGCCGTCCACGCCCACCGCCAGGCCGGGGGGGCAGTCGCACTGGAAGGACCCCTCGCTGTTGATGCAGCGCCCGTTCATGCAGATGCCGGGGGTCTGGCATTCGTCCACATCTGCCCAGAGGGGAGAAAGAAGCCAGGGCCGTTAAGGTGGAAATTTCTCTTCGACCTGACCACGGGGGTTCCAGCTCTACACCACCGGCCTTTCGTATCTAGCTTCATGATTGGCAAGAGAATACGCAGATGCAATGACAAATCTTATATCTAAAAGCAATCTTTTCAACCACGCTTACAGGAAGACTGACTAAGAGGAAGTTGCCTTGTCGTACCGGTCAAGGGGAAAAAAAAAACACCTCACCAATGCCTATTTCATTATAGGTTATTTGATAATCCTGTTTACCATGAAATAAGGCTTATTCGAATTAGCTAAGTAAAAGGAATTAATTGTTAAAACACTAAAGCAGACTTCTATAATTACTCTTAAGTTTCATGCACAAAAAATACTTTACAGGTGGACGCTGTTTGAGATTAATTTGATCGGTTTATAATAAAATAATTTGGGGTACTACTTCTAATTTTTAATCCACCTGCATTTGCCAATGTAAGCCAACATTAAGTGGTGTCTGCAAGAGAGGAAACAGACTTCACAACAGAGTGCTGACAAATCAGGAAGAAAATCTCAAGACTTTCTGATCACACTTGCAATAAGAAAATCGATAAACATTAAATTATTAAGAAAACAGAAACCCGTGAGATCTAGGTCACTTTAGAAGCTTGCTTTTAAAGAAATGCTGAAATAAAGTCACACACTGAAACACAATGCTAATCTCATATCCTGTGTTCAATCCAAGTTAGCTAACCTTGAGCTGACATTCCAGTTCAACCAACAAAGCTACAGTATTTCTACTTAATCCTGTACTCTTTTCCTGGAAAGTCAAGAGGCTATTTCTTATTGAGAAACATGAGAATCAGTCTCAATTTTCTCTTTCCACTGTCAGTGGAAATTCACTGAAATTGTAGAGATTGCTTCTGAGACTTATTTGGTATTCTGTTAAGTTTGTGCCATTGAAGGCAGAAAGCATTCATTGAGTTAATATATAAAATGAGAAAACTGAAAAAAAAAAAACTTGCTTCTCAGCAAGAACTGCAAAATGTATTCCATTTTACTAAATTTCAACTGTGAGTATAAACATAGGTTCATTTATTCCTAAGAGTCAAATCTACTGCTTTCTAAAGTTATGCCTAGACCGTGACCTTCAAAATAGCTTTACATATAAAATAACTGATACAAATATTTAGATTATTTCTTCACCAAGCCAATGTAAAGTTTTCAGATAATACTGATACAGTTTCTAGAGATCAATGGATTAGTCTTATTGAAAAGATTTAATTCTAGATCAGTAATGAATAATAGTAGAAAAACCTAGTTCTGATAAGATTTAACACATAAAAATTAAAACCTCTCAGGATTTTTTCCCCCTTTTTCATTCAGGCAAGGAGTAGAGAGAAATTAATTCCACAGTGTCTTCCCCAAGGCCTCCAACACCACTCTGTCATCCCTTAATTTTTCCTAGTCCATTATTATTTTGTGCACGGGCATTTTTGCACCCTATACTCAAATGCGTCTAAGAAACATTAAACACCTGCCTTACTAAATTAGCAGGAGAGTGAATAATATGACATCCTCACAAAGAAACTGAAGTGATTCTTGCATGATTCATTCAAACAGAAAAGACGGTTTCAATCATAGTAACTGCCCTATCTCAAAGCCACACATACCAGTACAGTAACGCCCATTTGGAGCCAAGACAAATCCTGGTTTGCAGATGCACTTGAAGCTGCCATCTTCATTAATGCACATCCCGTTTAAACACATGTTGGTTGTTGTACATTCATCATGATCTGCAAGAAGGAGAGAGAGAGAGAGAGACGTAGACCACTGGCTCTGCGAGGACCAGTTCCCTCTCCTTCCACCAACAATCCCCAGTCAACTTCCACTATGCAAATGAGTCCTGTACTCAAGGATTGTTTAAAAAGATGAATGGATGTCAACTGGGTGAGACAAACTAGTGTGAAGAATGTGGAAAACTTTTAGCACAAGGAACATGCAAGAGAATAAATAACTATTGTGCTGAGCTGCCATTAAAACCACAGAAACCAGAGTGTTTTATTTTGAACGCCATCTGGGTGTTGCTTTTGTTAGAGAGAATAAAGCAATGACAAACCACACCGCAAGTGAAATGAGCTAGCATGTCGTTCGTGGGTGACACACGACATGTTGCTGTGTGAGTACAATATTTCTGTGAATTGTTGGTAACTTTGGCTCTGCTGAGGCATCTCCAGGACCACAAATTTAGAGATGTGATTATCACATACGCCAAACACTTTAATACCCACCCCAACCCTATAGGGGTAAAGAGCATTTCTATTTTGTTGGTGTGAAAACCTCAACACCTAAAATACAAGCAGGTATCAAATGACTGTCTGGACGTATGAAAAGTAATGTTACTTATTAATAAACATATACCACACAGAAACAGTAAATTATTCATCGTTATAACATTTTTAAAAAGTCTACCCTTTCCTTTAATAATCAAATGTTAAATGCATTTATATTTTACCCACGGAAGTCACTGGAAGAGCTATCACATATGTGGTGTGTGCGCTCTCGTGGAAATAGTATATATAGTTCTAAATAAAAATGTATATCCTTTAAAAGTCCTCTGAGAGGAAGGAGGCAATTTCCATACCAACACAGTTTTTTCCATCTGTGGTTAATTCAAAGCCGGCGTTGCAAATACACTGGAAACTTCCATCTGTGTTCACGCATCGGCCGTTTTTACAGAGAACCCCATTCTGGATGCACTCGTCGATATCTGGGCAGATGAAAAATGGCCGGGCATTACTCTTTTTACACAACTTACACATAGAAGTAGTAAGACGATAAATGTAATTGTAAACGCCCACATTGTTTTTACACGTCATATCCAAGCTCATGTTGCCTCTTTAGCAAAATTTCCATCTCTCACCAGCTAGTTTCTTTCCTGCTGTAGCTGTAGGCAATTTTACAGCCCTGACTTAGAGCAGCTGGAAAGGGAAAGAAACAGCACAATGAAATAGGATGTGTAATGAGCTAAGAGAGGAGTGGGTGATGGGGCTGGAAGGGCTGGTACAGCTGTTATTGACGTAGTGGCTGAAGACCTTAAAAGTCAGAGCAAGGCGTCTACACCATTTCTGGTTAAGAGTAACAGGATGAAAATGACTGAAGAAAGCTGATTCAAGCAGCTACCCGTGCATGAATGGGAAACGAAACATAAGACGCAGTCACCTGCTACCAGGATTCTGAGATGAGGGAGCAGTGAGGGAGAGACTATGGACGGCAGCGTGGCTGTGTAGCAGGAAAATGAAGACAGACTAGGCATGACTGGGGGTCAGACCCGGTGTGGTGCAAAGGAAACGGTAGTTGAAAATGACTATAAACCTTGGCCTGGTTAACTAGACAACAGTAACGCCCCTGATACCACCTGGGAAAGAATGCTGGTGTCCAGGGAAAGAAGAGAACCTGAATTTTTGTGAAGCCAGATACCATGTTGCCTAGGTTATCAATACAAACAGTCTTTAGGTTTAGAGGCAGCGCCTTTTAGGGTAGTAGAAGCTTTAGAATAATGTAACAGCATTGGTTGCATTCCACATGCTACTTTACTGAATTTGCTTTTAACTTCAATAACCTCGGCCATTTTCTTCGGTGGAAACTTCTCACATGTGGAGCAAACAGCCTTACCGATGCACGCCTGCTTGGTGGGGGTCCTCTGAAATCCGGCATGGCATTTACAGTAATAGGATCCAGGTGTGTTGACACAATCTCCATTAGTGCAGGGATTTGATGTGCATTCATCAACATCTGTGAGCAGCAAAAGAAACCATTATGGACTTCAGTCCATTTGTAGGCATGTTTGTTTAAAGTACATTTAGCCCTCCCAGATTTGAGAGAAGGCCAGGCAATGCTTAATAATCTAAATAGGAGAATGATTTGTAAATGAATGAGAATTCCTACATACAGAGGTTAGTCTGGGGATTTACAAAAAATTTTTTATATACATATATATATTTTCTATGGGAAATTATAAGGGAATTTACTTTAATCAAGAGATAATTTTCCAATTTGAGTATTGGATGATGATTAAAACCTGGCTCTGAAAAGACAGGCATGAGTTCTAATTAGCTGAGATAGTTATTATCTACAGGAATTTGGGCAATAGCCTTCTAAGACTTAGTACAGCATCTGAAGAAAATTTAAGGTTTTGATGATACATATATGTTCACATGACATGTGGTCACTGCTATTAGTTTTAAAGAAAAAAATGAACAGATTATGGAATTTCTTTGCCGTTACTTTCTTTTGTGAACATAACTACAAATGCAAAATTTTGAGGCTTTGATGATATTTTGTAGTAACAAACACAGGGTGGGGTAGAAAATGGAAATTAATTAAAACAAAGCCTGTTCATTTCAGTAGTTTCAGGTTTCTTCAAGATCTTAAAATTGGCACGGGGAGGTTTTACACAAAACCAAGTTTTGTGAAAACACCAGTTCTGATCTTAAATTCAAGAAAAGTCAAAGCTTTTCATTCAAATCCTCCTAAGGCTAGATTATATGTGACCCCAGTACAGAATCCAGGGGCTGCAAAACCAGACTGAACAATCTGGACTCGTCAAATCCCGGCGATGTGCCACTCAATGTGTCAGAAGTTTGTCTTCTCTCAGCAATGCCTGCTAAATGGTATTTTGAATGCTGGCAAATTAAAAACTTGGCCGGCTGGTGGGATATAATGACTTGCCATTATATATACACATATAAACCATTAACATATACAGTTGTAGCTAAATTGGAGAGGCTCAAAAATAAAATCAGTTCACAGGTTTCCCATTTTAATAAACAGATTACTCCTTTCACAGATGTCCTGAAAGGAGGAACTGCGCTCCATCAGGCTCACCAACCTCATTTATACAAACATGAAGGCTGAAGGCAATTAAGGCCTCTCTGGTAAAAGTGGGGGTGGGGGTGGGGAAGGGACTCAGAATAAAATGAAAACAACAAAGAATAACAGGATTAAATGCTTTCTTAATCCATCCGAGGCTTAGCCCATTTAAGACACACTTACATTTAGACTTTTGGTTGATAGCATCAATCCTATTGAGCCAGAGGAATGAAGCAAAATGAGGAAAGAGAGAATGTAGTGTGTTAGCAAGCATACAGGGTGGAATCACAAAAGATCCCCTTTAGTTTGCAGCATTGAAGGTCACTTAGTTCTCTGCAGGTACCTAATATTGAAACGTAATTGCAAATGCATTGAAGATGCACAGACAGAAGCTTGCATGTGAAGCTTTGTTCCAGGGAAGCACATGGAAGCCACCCAGTTGGCAGGTAAGGTCTCCTGGGAAGCCAGGTCCCTCTTGGGGACCTACCTCTCCCCTCCAGAAGCTGGTCCAGGGGCCCCTCGTTGCCATGACAACCCTGCCAGCTGTTCTGCCATTAGAGCACTGATTCAGGTCTGTCTCCTTACCACCCCCCACCCCTCCCCACTCCCAGGGGCCTCACTAAGGGTCCAGAAGCAGACTTAGCCTGTGTAACTCTTCATCTATTTATTTCTTCTTTGGAAGTGAAAACCAAAAGCTATGACTTTACAAATCCATATGACTTTAAAATCTCCAGTAATTATTTCGTGTCCCCCCCAGCCCCAGGATTATTGTAAGATTTTTAAGTACTCTTTTAATTAATCACAAACGACCACTGCCATATTCTGAAATGTAAGTTTTTTGCCTCTTTATTGTGAGATCCTTATTTTGCCTTGTTTAGAGGAGCAAGAGTACCCCAAAATTTCTGTCTGTGCACTCCCCAAGTCTTCACTTGGGGACTGAGTAATTTTAAGCAAAGTTTGTGGAACTTTATATTCTTTTATAGTTTTATATTCTGAAAATAAATGAAAGAAGCCCAAAATGCTGATTATCAGAATGGTTAAGCTCTCAAATACTAATGGGATAAGGAATATTTGCCCTTGAAAAACAGTTCATATTCCAGTTTAGAAAAGACTTTTTAATTTGTGAGTGTTCTAAGAATACCTGTGGCTCAACTAAAACAGCAATCACTTCCTTCTAAGTTAAATACTGTGAATGAGCTCATATCATTGTCAACAGCAGTCTGACTTATACAGAAGCTAGGAGAGGCACAATCTCATTTTAGAATAGAATTCTCAGGAAAAGAAGAGAAAATGACATGAGTCAAAGTAACCTTTCCAGGCCTCAGGGGTCATTTTCATGACAGCGAAATGGAAGTCAATTCTTTTTCTCTTGTCTATGGTCTTTTTAATACAGTTATTGTCTTCCAGTTATATTACCTCATCAGGTACATAATAAAAGCTCCAAATTGCAATGGCAGTTTGTTATTCCTTACTGCTACAACTAAGGTATCTATCACTATAATTTAAAACACTGATTTATATCCTCTCAGTCTTTTCTGATATTGCAAACTGTTTATGAGATCAAACTGATTAAAAGCTGACATTAGAAAGAGAAGAGGGTTACAATATTTTTAAGAAAACACATTTTTCTGAAAATGTGTCCCAATACTTAGCTGTGTCCCTATGAATTAGAGTTAACAACATAACCTACTAGGATTTTAAATTTGTGTGGCTATATTATCAGACCAATCTAGAATGAACTATTTGTAACAGAGTTTGGGTGAAATGCAGAAGTTTGAGATTCCTAGTAACATAACAACTGTGCAGATATGCAATCCCAACATGACATTAAATGGAATTTACATAAACAGTGACGGTGTCCCTTCTTAATTGGGTTCTATGAAAAATTAGGCACCAATTGTTTAAGAATCCATTGCATCTAGATGGTACGTACTATGTCTCGCCCTTGAGAGAACTGAGAAAACCTTCATTCACATCATTTCTGCAGGGCTTACTTGTCTAGCAGACCCCTGCTAGGGAGTTTGGGGAGCAGCATGGCGGCAGGAAGGAGCCTTGAGCCTCAGAGATGGTTCATTTTTATACCAATGGTGGGTAAATATCCTTCCTCAGAGTACAGGCAATGCATGAGCTAAAAGAAAGTGCTCTGCCACTTAAGCTAGCATCGAGTAGCGCCAGCCAAGCCAGGGTGTTGCATGCAGTTATGCACTGCGTAAACTTAATTACACCACTCACGTGAATGCCAACCAACATAGGTCTGTCCATGCAGAACCTGTGCAGCTGCACTTACGGACCCGGAGCTAAGCCTGATTTAATCACTCTGATCTTGTAGCTCTGCACATAGTTTACAATTATTGTTTTTTCCAAAACTTACTGTATTTGGTTCACATTTCCTTTTCTTCCCTTTCATTAGAGATGTGGGTTTGCAGAACAATCATGCATAAAATACAGGATTCCAAAATACCACCCCACATCAACACCTTGCACTGGTGTGGAACATTTGTAACAGTCGACGATAGCACATTTTATAATTGTACGATTAATGCAGGCCCACGGGTTAACTTAGGTTCATTGTGTGGTACAGGTTCACAGATTCCACGTTTTCTTTCATAATCATGGTACCCATGGATTTCTTCAGTTCAGTTTGTCAAAATTATGATACTCTCTCTCTACATGATCTCTTGTCTCTTCTGTACAACAGAAAACCTAACCCCAAATCTGGCATATAGAGTTAGGCTGTTATTCAACATATAGATGATCATTTTCTAAATATGATGGATAAATAAAAGAAAAATAGCCTCAGAATGGCTGAAATCTCATCATCCCAAAATCACTCTCAAAAGCTCATCAAAGCCCTTCTGATTACCAAATCCGACACTTCTGTCCTCATTGTCATCACATGGGGTAGGAATAATGCCGGTTTCCGAGAGCCTCTGGTGTGGGAAACGGTACACAGAGGGGTCATGCCTCACGAGTAGGAAATAATGATTCCTAGGGGAGGGGCTGTGCCCGTCCCACCTAACAAATATTTAAAAGACCAGAAAGGAACAAACTGTCTCTAAGTAACACAAATATATCTCAGAACAAAGCTCAAGAATATTTATAGAATACAAAAATAGACAGTACTCAACAAGATAAAATTTATAGTCAAATCCAATCAAAGGTTGCCAGGCATGCGAAAAAAAAAAAAAAGCAGAAAACTATGATGCACACTGAAAAGACAAACCAAGCAACTGAGCCCATCCCAGGGCTGACATAGATATTAGAGTTAGCAGAGAGAGACACTGAAACAATTATTATAATTGTATTTCATATATTCAAAAGCTAGAGAAAAGATGGAAAACATTAGCAACATGGGAAATATAAAAAATACCCAAGTGAACTTCTAGATATGAAAACTGCAATGTTTCAGATGAGAAATACACAGGATGGCATTAACACATTAGATATTATATAAAAATTACATAAGAAATATAAGAGAAGATTAGTGAACTTGAAAACAAAGTATTAAAACAACCCAAAATGAAACAGACAAAAGAGAGTTTACAAACAAGAGCATCAGCGAACTGTGAGACAACTTCAAACAACCTATTATGTATAATTAGAGTTATTTAAGGAGAGGAAAGAGGGGGGGACTGAAAAAATATTGAAAAGATACAGTTCTCAAAAAATGGCAAAAACTATAAGCCCTCAGATCCAAGAAGCTCAACAAATTCCCATTGCAAGAGGCATGAAGAAAACTACATCAAGACACATCATAATCAAAATGTTTAACCAGTGTTTCAGAGAAATTCTTAAAAATACCCAGAGTAAAAAAATCATATCATCTAAATAGAGAGCAAAGTTAAGTATGACAGCAGAATTCTGTCTGAAGTAATGTAAGGAAGAACACAGCAGGAAAATGTTTTTAAAGTACTGAAAGGAAAAACGGGGGAAATACAGACTACTTGAGATATACAAAAGCTGAAAGAATTCAGGAAAAATGGTAACAGATAGAAATATATCTCTACACAAATAAATGAAAAAGCAGCAGAATTAGTACCTATAAGGGTAAGTATATGATCCTTTCTTATTATTTAAGCTCTTTTTGAATATTTGATGGTAACATCAAATTTGAAGTCAACAAAGGAGATACCATGTGATAATAAAAATAGTTAATTAATCCAAAAATGATAGAAAAAGAGGAAAAAGAATATAGATGAGATGGGGAAAAATAAAACGAGTATGATAAATTTAAACCTAACATATCAATACCCACATTAAAAGCAAATTGCCTAAATACCCCAATTAAAAGGCAGAGATTGTCAGACTGGATTAAAAAGCAACACCTCACAATCTGCTGCTTACAGGAAGCACACCTTAGATATAAAGACACAACAGGGTCAAAAAGAAAAGGATGAAAAATGTTTTACTGTGTGGCCACAAATCAAAAGAAGCTGGAGTGATATTCTGATATCAGACAAAGCAGATTTCAGATCAAGTAATATTACAAGGGATAAGGAAAGTCATTTCAAAATAAAGGAAACGTACATATTTATGCCTCAAAACACATGAAGGAGTAACATACAAATGCACACTTACAGTTGGGGATTTCAATACCCATCTCTCAATGATTGATGGCAGTAGACAATCAGCGAGGACACAGAAGAATTGAATAACACTATCAACCTTGAACTATTTGCCATCTGTAGAACACCCCACTCCACAACAGAAGATAAAACAACATTCTTTTTCAAGTAGATGTGGCATATTTACCAAGACAGATCACATTCTGGACTTAAGTCTTAATAAATGTACAATCATTCTGGCAATACAGCTTATGTTCTCTGACCATAACAGATGAAATTAGAAATTAGTAACAGAAAAATATCTGGAAAATCCCCCAACATTTGCAAACTAAATAACACACTTTCAAATCACTCACAGGTGGGCGGGCCACGGTGGCTCAGCAGGCAAGAATGCTCGCCTGCCATGCCAGAGGACCCGGGTTCGATTCCCGGTGCCTGCCCATGTAAAAAAAACAAAACAAAACAAAACAAAAAAATCACTCACAGGTTAAAAAAAATGAAAAAGATTTAGAAATGAAGGAAAATTAAAATGGCAATGTATCAATATTTGTAAGAAGTAGCTAAAGCAGTACTTATGGGAAAATTTATAGCTCTATAGGTCTATATTAGCAAACAATGGTCTCCACTCAATGACCTCACTTCTACCCTAAGAAACCAGGCAAATAAAAAAAGAACAATGAAACTCAAAGTAAGTAAAACAAAGAAAATAATAAGGATTAGACTGGAAATCAATGAAATAGAAAAAAAAGAGAGAGAGAATGAAACTTAGAAGCTCTGGGAAGAGCATTAAAATTGATAAATCTTTGTCCTGACTGATGGGATAAAGAGAGAGAAGTCTAAATTACCAATACTAGGCGTGACATTACTACAGATACGATCAATATAAAATGGACAATAGTGGAATATTATGAACAACTTTATGCCAGCAAATTCAACAATTTAGGCAAAATGCACAATTTTTTTAAAGACATAAATCACCAAAGCCCACTTAAGAAACAGATAACCTGAACAGCCCTATACCTGTCTTAAAAATTGAAATTGTATTTGAAACCTTCCCAGAAGACAACTTCCAGGTCCAGATGGCTTCACTGGTGAATTCTACCCAATTTTTAAGGCAGAAGTAATATGAATTCTATAAAAACTCTCCCAGAAATTTGAAATGGTAGGAATAATTTCTAACTCATTTTGTTACCTAAGTCCAAAATCAGAAAAAGACATTAAAGGTTTCTTTTCTATATTCAGATGCAAAAGTTCTACACAAGATTTTAGTTAATGAAATCCACCAACGTATGAAACAGAGACTACATCATTAACAAGATAGTTTACTCCAGGCATGCAAATAATTGACCATATTAACAAACTAATGAACAAAAATGCAAATCTCAATAGAAGCAGAAAAAGCATCTGACAGAATCTAACATACATTCTGGATAAAACGCTTCAGCAGATTCAGAATACAAATCTGATAAAGGCATCTTCAGAAAATCTACAGCTAACATCACACTTAAACGTAAAACACTGAGTGTGGTCTCCATTGGATAAAAGACAAGACACAGTTATCTACTGCTTCTATCCAACAGTCTTCTGGGACTTTTAACCAGTGAAAAAAGGCAAGGAAGAAAGAGAAGACATTTATATTTGAAAGGAAGAGGTAAAATTGTTGGAAACTGAAAAAAGAAATACATACCATTTAGGGTAACATAAAAATATGAAAAATTTATTATAATGTGACAAAAAACATGACAGACCCATACACTGAAAGCTACAAAACATTTCTGAGCAAAAGAGAAGAACATCAAAAGCATGAACCACTAAACAACAAATGGAACCTCAAAGTTTAAAAATTCTGTTCTTGCAGAGATATGCTAAGAGATGAAAAGACAAGCCACAGAGTGTGAGAAAATATTTGCAAATTATAGATTTGATAAAGAACTTGTATTCAGAATATATAAAGAACCCTCATAACTCCACAGTAAGAAAGCAGTCCAATAAAGAATGGACAAGGATGGCAAAGAACCACATGAAGAATGAAAGACATCTTTTTACAGTGAGTCTTCGAGAAAAGTGAATTAAAACCACTATGAGAAACCACTGCACACCTACCAAAATTGCAAAAATTTAAAAACTTGACCTTACCAAGTGTCGGCAAGAATGTGATAGAACTGAAGTGGAAATGGAAAATGGTACAACCATTTGGAACCCATTTTAGTAGATTCTTAAACAGTTAAATATACTCCTACCATATGGTCCAGCCACTCAACTCCTAGGCATTTTTGCCCAAGAGGAAGAAAATGCCCATGCAAAGACTTCTACATGAATCTCATAGCATCTTTATTATTAGAAACAACCCAAATGCCTGTCAATCAGGGAATGCATTATAGACCTACAATGGAATTCTACTCAGTCACAAAAAGAAAGAAATTATTATACATAACTACAACATGGATGTGTCTCAAAATAATTATGCTGAGTGGAATAAGTCAGACAAAAAGAGTACATACACTATGACATCATTTCTATAAAATCCTAGGAAATGCAAATTGATGTATCATGATCTAAAGCAGAGCTGGGCTGTGTGGGAGCAGGGATTGGGGGCAGAGAAGAGGAGGGTGAGGATGGAGGGATTACAGAGAGGCAAGAGGGTGTTCTGGAGCTGAAGGACAGGTTATCATCTGGATTTAGTCATGATTTCACTAGCGTACACACAAAGCAAAACCGATCACATTCGTGCACTTTAAATATACACAATTTATTGTATGTCAGTTCAATTCAATAAAGCTGTTTTACCAGTTTTTGCACTGTTTCCATTGCAGTTAACTTAAAGAACAATCTGGCCCTGTCTTTCCCTGCAGGATTCACCAGTGCCTTCAATATAAGGCAGAGCCTCTAAGGCCCTTTGTGACACTTCTCAGCTTACCTCTCCAGCTTTATTTCCCTGCATGTTTTCAGAAATAATTGGTTAGAATCTCTTTATTCTCTAACAGATGTTGCATGAGGTGGAAATGCTTAAGGAAATATCCAAGGAGTGGCATCTGGGGACCAAAAATCCACTTGGAAAAACCCAGGCTCTTGGCGAAGTTGGCCTTTACCAGCCCTGGGTCCCGAGCTGGGAGAATTACCTGCAGCTTTGACTGTTGCCTACAGACAATGGGGCACACCTTAGAGTTAGGACCAATATCTCAAAGATTTCAAACAAAGCAAGCATGGTTGGGGAGCCTAAACAGAACGTACAGCTGTAGCTTCCTTTCAAAATCTTTAGCATGCCACAGGGACTGGACTGTTTGCCTCTCGATTGGTTCAGAGCTCAGGACTAGTAGAAGAGAGAGTTACTTACTGGCTTTTCAAAGTCGCAGGGGGACCCTGACTCTACCCAGATGCTAATGTGACCCCGAACTACTGCAGACCCAGCTGCTTGCTTAGATGTCCCTAGCGGTCCCCTCCTCCCATCCTGCCCCCACTGCACAGGGCATGGTCTACGAGTGCAGATCAACAAATGCCGAATTAGGGGAGTCAGAACTTCCCAGCCTAAATGTCTTCTACATTTCACACAAATTTCTTACAGATGAACTTCTGGAATATGACCTAGAAGAAGGCTGGACCTCTCCATAGCAGTAGTTCTCAAAGTATGGTCTGTAGATCCTGGAGGCCACAGAGACTATACTAGCGGGAAGTAGGGAGGAGCAAAACTATTTTCATAAAACCTTTTTCTTAATAAAATTGAGATGTTATTTGCCTTTTAAACCATGTTATGATTTGTACCGATGGTGCAAAAGCAATGGTGGTGCTTTAGCACAAATTAAGTCAGTGACACCAACCTGTCCCTGCAGTCATTATATTCCTCACTACCATGAACTCACAGTATATTTTAAAAACTCAATTTTTACTTAATAGTATTGTTGACGACTCAATTAAGATTATTAATTAAATTAAATCTTGATTTGTGAGTACACATTTTAAAAATATCTCTGTGATTAATTTAGCATTGCATGTTGCTGTGAAATGAAGTAAAAGCATTCACGCAGTTGTCTGAGTTATGTACTAAACTAGTGAGTTTCTTTTCGTGGAATGCTCTCTTACCTGAAAGAGTGATTGATTAGCAGACATGTCACAGTTATTCAGCCTTGTAAACCTGGCAGACATTTCCCTGACTATAAAGTGAGCCTGCCACTTTAAGGAAAACAATAGGGTTGCCAAGGTTAAAATTTAAGCTTCTAAGTGAGAGAATTCAGAAGATTTCCTGAAAGTTTCTCAATATTTAGATTTTTAAAATGAATCTGATGGTGATATTATCAAATGTTTTTTTTAATATCAAATAGTGAAACACGTTATTGGAAAGATCTTCATAATATACTGAAAAATATATTTTAAATGACCATTGCACAATGTTACAAAATCCATTCAAAGTACAAGACGGACAAATGAACTCTAACGTAACAAGAGTTTGAAAAGCTTATTGATATCGTTTCAGATTCTACATTGTGACTAAACTTCAAGAACCTACCACTTGTCGAGATTCAGTAGAGTAGAAAAGAATATCCATAATTATTCAAGAAGGCTATTAAGATTTTCCTTCCATCTTTCAATTACATATTTGTTTGAGGACATACTATCGTTGTATTTTTCAACCAAAACAACATATCACAAAAAATTAAATAGAGAAGCAGATATGAGAATCTAGCAGTCTTCTATTATGGCAGATATTAAAGAGGTTTTCAAAAATGAAGAACAATGGCATTCTTTCCAATACTTTTTTGCTTAAGAGAAATCTAGTTTTTTCATAACATGTTATTTATGGTAACATGCAAAGGGCTTAATTATTGTCATTGTAAATGAAGAATCCATAATTATTTTTAAATTTTCATCTTTGATTTCTAATTATTGATAGATAAAACACACAACAATTTTTTAAGAGTTTCAATGGGTCCTGCAATCAAAGCATTTGAGAAACTGTTGCTCTAGTGTTCAGCTTTTAGCAGCTCATTCTAAGGATTCTGAGAAGGAAGGGAAAGGAGAGATAAGAGAGAGAAATCACAATATTTTGGACCTGAAAGGGTGGGGGTCCTTGAAACCATTTAGCTCAGCGGTAGGGGGTAAAGAGAAACACGGAAGAGCTTGTTTATAGGAAAGGCCCAGGAGAGAAGCTTGACTTCAGAAGACTTTTATCATCTTTTGACAATAAAAAGCCAGGCCAATTTGTTTCTATAGTCTAATAGCTATGCACAAACTAAGATGAGTTCAAGACTCAGGGACTTACCTATGCAATCCCCGTTTGCATCCTGCTTATAGCCCATGTTACATTCACATCGGTAGCTAGAAACAGTAGGTATGCAGCGGCCGTTTAAGCAAAGATTTGCATGGTGCTTGCAGACATCTATTGTCTGGTTCAGAATTGCTAGGAACAATTAAAGCACAAATAACATTTAATCTCTATAATATGCATCGCATTTCTTAGAACTGACTTTTCAATACGATATTTAAGAGTCAAATTAAGCAGGTATATATCAAAAGCCCCCATTATTCTATATTATTAACATTTTGATGTAGGAGAGTTAAAAACTATTCTTGGGACACATGGTTTAGCTTGCATTTGTGAAGCTGCACGTCTGGAAACCCAGCCCATAATGATGTCATTTTTTAAGTTTCAGGAATGTTCTATAGATTTAAGTGCTTTCCATTTCCTTTTTTGTAACTCTGCTGAATATTCAGCTATAGTAAAATAGGCAACGTGCCAAAAAGAAAAAAAAAAACATAACACTGTGGGATATCATTACATGAGCAAGAGCGAGTCTTTAAAACAATGAACCCAAATGTCAAGCACACTGATGCCAGTTCTGGGCTGAGGCCCACAGTTCTCGAGTTCTTAAGTTAGTTAACAAAAAAAGGGTGAGAAAAAGAAAGATATTTGCATTATATTATTTGTATAGGCACAGAGCAAGCCTTATTTAGTTTACTGCAGTTGAGAAATTATTCCGGAAAATAATTCAAGGAACGCATGCATGCACAGGGCAGCTGCGTCAGGTCAAACCAAACACGCTGGGACCCCAAAACGCGCTTCGCGGTGGCGTCCCCTGGATGGAACATGCCAGGGCTTTCATCTCTACTTTAAAGACAGCCTGGGTCACTCATTCTTTCCCCCAGTTTAGCAGAAAGTTTATGAAACAGAAAAATAATATTTTCCTAAGAATTCTGTATAACTTAGGAAAATAGCATTTTCCAAAGGCTCTGAAGTAGGTTTTTACACACACACACACACACACACACACACACACACACACACACACACACACACAGCTTTGAAAAAATAAAAAGAGGGTGGGCCACGGTGGCTCAGCAGGCAAGAATGCTTGCCTGCCATGCCAGAGAACCCAGGTTTGATTCCCGGTTCCTGCCCATGTAAAGAAAAAAAAAAAAAAAAGTAAAAAGACGTTAGACAACAGAACAGCACTTAGGCAGAAAACTAAAGCATCCGATGTACTAAGTGAGCACTCACTCAGCCCAGTGATGATGGGGCCCTGTCCCCCGGCCCCCGCACCAGCTCCCCCGACGCCAGGAGAAAAGCCATTGCCCGCAGGGATGGGGTGGAAGCCCGCTCCTCCGGGGCCGTAGCCGTTGCCATGGACGCTTGGGGCGAAGCCATTCCCTCCAGGGCCCCCAGATCTGGAACCGGGACTCCCTGGGACCCCTCCTATTGGCAGTCCATCCATGCAAAGCCTGCGATATTCTTCTACAAGAAAAGGAAGTTCTGTTAAACACAGACAATGGATTTCTGCACAACAGAAGCAACACGTAGACTGCTACAGGTCGGTTTATCTCCTCGATAGCACACGATATGAAGCTGTAGGCTTTTAATCTCCATAAACTGTAGCAGGAAAAGCACTTTGCAGATGTTGTCCTTTTTTTTTTGCAAAGATTGATGGATTGCAGCAACACCGCGCTGAGCAAGTCTATTGGTGCCATTTTCCCAACAGCATGTTCTCACTTTGTGTCTCCATGTCACATTTTAATTAAAGTATGCATATTGTTTTTTCAGGCATAATGCTACTGCAAAACTTAACGGACTACAGGATAGTGTAAACATAACTTTTATATGTGCTGGGAAACCAATAAATTTGTGACTCGTTTTATGGTGATACTTGCTTTATTGTGGTGTCTGGAACCCACAATACATCTGAGGTATGCCTGCACTGGCAGTAGCAGGGAAAGTTATAGTTTCAGCAAAAAAATTAAACCTACGTGCCACATTCTTTTAACCAAGTTGTATAACTAAAGAATTGTCTATATGCGTACTTTGATTTTATGCCCCGAAGTGTGACTCATAAAATTCCAGACATGCAATTGTGGAAGAAAGAAATTACTTGAATGGATAAAAATGAAACCTTCAGGGAATTGAGTCTTTATATTTGGCTTCACTTGAGTCCTCATCACTTATGCATGTATTTTTTTCCTTTCTCCTTTCTGGTATTTAAGGGGTTAGGTATGAACATGGCTTCAGAATAATATTGTTTCTAATGTGGATTTTAATTGCAGACCATCATCAGTAAATTTTAAATCTGCTCATTATTTGTTCAAGTAAAAAAGCTATGAGAAGGGAAGAAAGAGCATAGCGATGGCTCTAATTCCTTAACTATTCTCAGAATTGGGGCACTATACCAGAAGAAATGAAAGTTAATTAATTCAAGGAATTATTACAGTATTAATATCACTATGATACATTATTGGTGGAACTAGGAGATTCCAAATTATTTACTGTGCATGAACTCTGCTTTTTTTTTTTTTAATTTTCAGATTTTGGTATCTTAAGGCTTAGAGATTTTGAAAGAAGGTGCCTGGAGTTTTCATTTCCAGGTAAATGTTTTCATAACCATATTTCAAAAAGTTAAATTATTTTTCATGACATGTTATTATTATGACATTTATTTTTTTATGAATAATAGATATTTATCTATAGTGATTTGTTATGACATTAACAGGACAATGACCCCATAGTGAGTTGTTTCTCACCGGCGCCCCTGACGGGACAGGCCTCAGGAAGGGTCCCGGCGCCCCAGCAGCGGCCGGGCTCGCAGCAGCACTGCATTTTGGTCATTCTGCCCGGGAGCTCTTGTGCACAGCGACCATTCACCAGGCCGGAAAAACAGGTGCCTGTTCTCTGATCTGAAACGAAACAGAAGATGCGGCGATGGCCACAGGCTCTTAAATCAGTCATTTTCCACGTCAGAGGTGTCTAGGTAAAATGAGTTATTTGACTTAATTATATTTATTCATACCTTTAGCCTCTTAATTTCGATTGCATTTATTCAATCCTCTATTCACTTATCCAGCAAACATGCACTGAGCACCTACCCATTCCATGTCGGACGCTGGAGGCACATGATTTAAAGATGCGGCGCTGTGAGCACACAGAGCAGCGAGAGGGCAGGCCCAGGAACACCCCGAGCACAGAGGAAAGCATCTGCTCAGCCCCAGCCTAGGTCAGCCAGTCCACAGCTGACCTGCAGATGTGCACAGCTGAATGCCTTGAGGTCGCTGTTTAAGCAGCAATGTCTGATTGCGACAGAGGCTATTTTAGAAAGGGAGGACAAATACAACTCCTTTCAAGAGTGGCATCTGAGAAAAAGACTTGAGTGAAGTGAGAGCACGAGCCATGCAGTTATCTAAGGGAAGAGCACTTTCAAAAGAAAGAAGGTGGTATGCCTGACAGGCGCGAAGTGAAAAGGGCCAATGTGCTCAAGTGAAAGCATGGAAAAGGGAGAGCTGATATGAGCTCAGAGAGGTAGGGTAGGATCATACCATAGGTCATTAGGGGAGGACTCTGGATTTTATTCTGAATTTAATGAGATCACTGGATGGCTTCAAGTAGAGGAGAGGGTGTTTTGCATTTTTAAAAAAGATCTCTTTGGCTTCTGTGAGTAGAACTGACTGTAGGGAGAGCAGGAAATTCAAGAAAAGGCTCCTCAAGAAGTCTCAGTGAGAGATCGGTGTTTTAGACAAAAGACAATATGAGAGCTTGTTTGAATATGGGGTGTGAGGGAAAGAGAGACAGAAATTTCCTAAGTTTTGATCCTAGCAGCTCAAAAGACGGCATTGACCAAGGAGGCAGCAGGACTGGAGGGTCCGATATAAAACTTCCTGAATAAGCCTGGAGCCCAGAGGAAAGGTTGGGTGGGATGTGCACAGCTGTGTGTTCTTAGCGTATCTTTGGTTTCCTACGTCACGTGGCAGGGTAATGTGTAGACAGAAAAAGAGAAGAAGAGGGCTGAGCAAGGGGCCCTAAGCACTACAAAATTCTGAGGGAGGAAAGCGCGACAGGATTAAACTACAGAGATTGAAAAGCATGACCAATGATACTGGAGGAAAAAGTGTGATATCCTGGAAGCTAGAAGAAGATATTTTTAAGAACTAGGGACGACTGATGATATCAAGCGATAATGAGGTGAAATAAGTTGAGGACGCAAGAGTATCCACTGGCATGGCACAGTGAGGGTTGTATGCATTAACCTGCAGGTTTGGGGTGGGTAGGGAAGTGACACGATCCACTCTGTGATAAAGGTCTCTCTGGCAGCAGATTAGAGAATGGATCAGAATGGCATGAAATGGAGACTAGAAGACAAGTTATGATGATTATGCAAGACTGAGGGAAACACAAAGTTGCATAAGGATAAAATAATATCATCTGTAAACTTAATGGATTTCCCACTGAAATCACTTTTTATTAACCAATAAAAAATATCGTGAGCCTTGTTAGTGATCTATTGTTCAACTTTTATCAAGAAAGAAGTCTTATCTGGGATCACAAGAAGAAAGATGTACTGCAAAAATCAGGAGCTGCGTATCAACAACACAGATGGAACTATCATCACAAATAGTTCCATTATTAGGTCAAGCCTTAATTTCTTTTTTTTGTACTGGATACACAGTTTAAGACAAATACATTATTTCCTTTCGTGGTCCATAGTATACATCTGGCCACTTTTTAGCTGTCATTAAATGAGTGAATTGGGTTTAACATACTCCATATAAGACTCAGAACACCTCCTCTCATTTTCCAAAAGAAACCCATCCCATATGTCTACAAGCAAAGCAAAATATTTAATGTATGCATACTTAAAGATGCTACAGATGTTTTTAAAATTTCAGAGGTTGGGCTTGGATAGAATGGCACTGGGAAAAAATGTCATAGGCTGGTTTCTACTCCTGAGAATGAACCAGGAAAATAATTTTTGGAATATTCATTCCAAGAACCCATAGTAGCATATTCTTAGGTCTTATTGTTTGCTACACGATATAAATTAAGACCTCAGACGCTTAACAATAATCTCTGATACCACGATACACAATCAGTGTTACAAAGGAGGCTGAAATACTTGTCTCTTCAAACCTTCTGCACAAAGGAGGCTGCAGCATAAAGATGGAAAAAACAAACATGGCCTTGAATCAAAAACCTAGATTTGTGTCCAAGTATTATTAACTGATTTCACAAGCCAGAATTAGAATAAAACAATATGTGTTCTATTTCCAGCAGAATGGTGGAAACCATTCAGGATATTTCCAGGAACATCTTGAGTAAAATATTAAGAATATTTAAAACTACATCATTCAGGGCAGGCCACAGGGGCTCAGCAGGCAGAGTTCTCGCCTGCCATGCCGGAGACCCGGGTTCGATTCCCGTTGCCTGCCCCTGTTTAAAAAAAACAAAAAAAATGAAGCGAGAACAGGAATCTTGGGAAGTCATGCACAGATAGTTATTACCTTACAAGCCTTTTCCTCGTACAGATAGCTTCTGAGTCTTAATTCACAGTAGTTTTGTGGGGTGAAAAACTTCAAAGGGAGAATAAATATAAAGGGGTCCTGAGTTATAGATAACATGAACAATCGGCAAAAACCAGTATTAACTCAGGTCACAAAAAATTGCTATATTGAAAGTTTCAAGAGAAATAATTTATAGTAGACACAACACATACACACACACGAGAAAATACAAAAACAAAGAAACAAAACGCAGTGAACAAAAGCTAGTTAAAATCATAGCAGATGTCCATTACTGAGGTGGTCATAAAATCTTGGACAATTGTTAATTAGGTGTATTAACAATCGATTAATAAAACATTGATAAATAGCAAAATATATTCAATATATTTAAGACAATAAATGTTTGAAAATATAAACAGGGATAAAGAACCCACAAATGATGGAAGGGCAGACTAAAAGAACTGAAGGGAATTTCTATAAATGAAGAACTACAATAACTGGAATAAAATATTTAGTGAACATATTATATAGCATATTACACATAGATGAAGAGAGAATCGTTAATTAAAAGATATACGCTAATAATAACCTTCAATGCATTTCCTGAAATTCATAGTTGGAAAATGTTAAAAAAGAAGCTAAGAAACATAGACACATGAGAAAAAAGGAAATATATCTAACAGGAGTACTCTAATGAGGTAATAACTAGAATGAGAAAGAAGCAATATTCAACAGACATCAGCTTAGAACTTTCTATCAATGTTGTAAGACAAATTCAGATGTAGGAAGCTCAATAACTCCAAAGTAGTGTAAATAAAAAGAAATCCACAAAGCATCTGAGGAAAAAAAAAAAACACCTAGGTTTTTTTTTAAGGAATCGTATTTAGACCAATTGCTGATTTCTTAAGAGCATCAATGGATATCAGAATACAATAGAATAATATCTTCTGTACATTGACTAAAACTGCTGTCAACCAAAAATTCTGTACCTCACGAAACCATCAAAATAAAAACCATTTCAATATTCTTTAATCGATTGGATGTGGGTACAAATACAGGTTGATTTTAGACTTCAGATACGCCTCTTAAAATAGCTGGGATAATCACAAAAAAACCCAAGAGACATGACTTATAAACAAGTAGAGGATAAAGAATGGAGAATAGAAAAAAGGACGTGGAATAAATCCATAAGACATAAAGAAGGAGGGGGAAAAAGGAACAGAAAAAGCAAGATAAATAGGAAGCACAATGATTGTAGAAATAAAAATGAATCTGTTAGTAAGTATAACACATACAAATAGACTTATATCTCAATTTAAAAGAAAAAGATTTTCAGATGGGCACAAACAAAAAACAAAAAACTCCAGCTTTAGGCTGTTTACTGGAGAAAGATTTCAAACATTAGGGAGAAGAAAAAATACACAGCAAGAAACTATTTAAACCCCCCCCCATAACTCTCAAAATGTGATGAAAAATAATGAGATAAAACAGATCAAGAGAAAAAGATTTAGAAATACATCAAGAGGAAAAGAAAAATAAATAATTAAAGTCATTACGTACTGACAAAAATGTTTCCACTCATCAGGAAGATACACTTATCACCTTACAACACAGTCTCAAATTACATAAAACAAAAACTGTCAGAGCCTCGTGGAAAAGCTGAGAAACCTGCCACAGCAATGGGATATTTCAACAAGGCTTTCAGTAACTGATACAGTAGACAGAATTCAGTAGGTATAGAGAAAAGCTGAGCTACTACAGCTAGCAAGTTTGATCTAATGGCTGCATCTAAAATGTTGCATCCAACAACTGGAGAAAACATTGTTTCAAGCCCACATGGAAGATTTACAAACATTCCATGGATAGGCAACACCTAACTATATTCTTTGACCACAATCTATGTAATTAAGTCAGAAATCAATGACAAAAAGAACCAGGAAAGCCCCGTATGCTTCTAAATAACTCCTGGGTCAAATATAACTGTGGAGTAAAATAATATGTATAAAAATGCTAAGCACAATATAGCAGATAATAATCAGGAATCCATTCTATAAGGCCCCAGACTGTGGTGACTGCAAATGATATATTTAAGGGTCTACAGATGCATATTTACGCTGAACATTATTTAGAGTGTGAGCAAAAAAACACTTTACAATATGTATGCACTTCTACATTCACATTTATGGAGATTCCGTGGTGATTAATAAAATGAAAATGAATTTAAAATCACTACTAAATAATCAGCAGCTTTTTCATTATGTATTTTCTCAAAGCTATTATGTTACCATCATGAGGGGATCTGAAAAGCATTTTTGATGTTAAACAGAGGTCTTCAAGTTTGAAAAGTATTTATAACCTCTGTTCAGTACAGTTTTCAAACCTCTGGCCAGTCCTATGTAATGTATTGGAGGAAATCAAGTCCTGGGTGAGAGGGCAGAGAGACAGAAAGAGAGTACTGGAAAATAAACCTTAACTTCATAAATTCCACAATTAGTCTCTTCTAATAAAAAGACAGAGGCAGCAATGTACTTCCAATCCTGTGAGTCAAAAACATACTGGGATGAGATATAGACCGTATGCCCAGAAACTATCTGGGCATAGTTAAGATTCCCAAAAAGGAGTACTTCAAAGCAAACCAGAGGCCATCTATCACCTGGGCTTTTTAATTTGTGTCTGCAATTTCACGACCTTAAAAACACTGTGTTAAAAATGTGTCATATAGAAGAATAACTGGAATAAAAATGGGACTCCTGGCAGAACTAATTAGGACCTGTCCATGCACACCATCCCAAGAAAAAGGGAATCACTGAGGTAAAGGAAGATGAGGCATATTTATTATATCCTAAGGACAAATTTTTCTAATGATTGGTACGTGTTTAACTGTAGGACTGATATGTCATAGTCATAAAAACAAGTCTATTCCTCCAATACTGTCCTATCAACCTTAGCATATTCCTTGAATAAGCTTTACATGGAGACTTAGTTACAGTCACACTGAGAAAGAGGAAGCAATTCATCTCCTCTAATTAAAACATAAATCTATCTTGAAACAAAATAATTTTATCAGCATTTGTTCCATGGGTTGACATTCAGTTTAAATTTGATTGAAGAGAATGGTTAATTACACAATGTGATGAAATCTTGGTAGAAGTTCAAAATTGCACCTTAGAATAAATAAGATTCCTGTGGATGAGATTTGCTCATTAAAAATGCAGGGTCAGAGGGGCCCCTCCCTGGTCAAGGGTGGGGGGGGGGGTGAGCGAGATGCTTCAAGGCTTCGTGCCCCAACAGAAGTTTTGAACAACCAGCAAAACATGGTAGAAGCATCTTTCTAAAAACTCCAGAAAACAGCTAAAGGAGTGCAGTAATAGGGAGAGTGCTGAATCCAGCAAAAGGTCCCTTAGAAGTGGTAGGCTCTCCTTGTGGCCTGGCTGGCTCCTACCCCACCCCTCATCATCTCTGCAAAGAGACACTCACACTCCCAGGGTGGATCTCTGGCCTGTTCCCGGGGAGAGCAGAGTAACCCTCGGGCACATGCCAGGAGCATGCATGCTGGGAGCATGCATGCCTGGCTCAACCGATCTCCTGGTGGCATGGGCCCAGGACTTTTCCGTCTGGTAGGAGGCTCACAGAGCTCCCCCATGCACCACTGTGGGAGAGCAATCAAGTTGTGTTGCAGGGGGCAAGGGACTGCGGCTCTAGGACGTACAGAGCCCAGGACCATGAGGAATCTGTTTCCTAGGGAAAGACGGGCATTCATATCCAGGTAAATGGAGGACTTCCTAAAGCCACATGTGCACGTCCAGGACAAGAAGCATGAGCAGAGCAGATCAGGAAAACGCTCTGGCCTGGAGTCATCCTACAAGTTCAGCGAGTGGATAAGCCCTGAAGGTACAGGTCAGTCTGTAGACTGCGAAGGGGATCTTTTTTCCTCATCCTTCTCTTTTTCTGGTTAGCTCCTGGCATTTAAGGAAAGCTCTTTCATATATTAGCTGGATAGAAGCTTAAGGAAGAGATACCTCCGAGTTGAAAGTCAGTGATAAGACATTAAAATATAAAAATGTCCAGGTTTCAATGAAATATTGCAAAGCATACAAGGAAACAGAAAGTGACAGCCCAGGCAAAGGAGCACATTAAAGCATTAGAAATCACCAATGAGGAGGGTCAGACCTGGGATATTCCAAAGACTTTTAAAAAATAGTCCTAAATATGCTCGAAGAACTAAAAGAAATCAGGAAAATTATCGATAGAGGAACATATTGGTAGAGAGATGTAAATTATGAAAAGGGACCAAACAGAGCTGAAGCCTAATAGTCACAGATATTTAAAATAACCTAAAGGGACTCAACAGAAGATTGGGGCTGGCAGAACAAAGAATCAGGGAACTTGAATATATTATTATTATTTAAACCATCCAGTCTGAGGAGCAAAAAGAAGAAAGGACGAAGAAAAGTGAACAGAGCCTGAGGAAACTGTGGGTCACCACGAGGCATACAATCTATGCACGTGGGAGGCCAGAAAAAGAAGGGGCAGGGAAAGGGGCAGGGAAAGTACTCAGAGAAATAATGGCAGAGAACTTCCCAAATTTAACAAAAGACATACCTATCCAAGATGCTCAACAAACGCCACATAGGATAAACCCAAGCAGACCCACAGTATACTCTGTCATCTTCAAAATGTCACGTGCCAAAGATAAAGAAAGAATCCTGAAAGTTGCGAGAGAGAAGCAACGTGCCACGTACAAGGGAGCTGCAAGAAACGTCAATTTCTAGTTGGAAACAATGGAGGCAAGAAGGCAATGGAATGACATATTCAAAGTTCCAAAAGCAAAGGACTGCCAACCAAGAATCGTATATTCAGCCAAACCGTCTTTCAAAAATGAGGAGTAAAGACATTGCCAAATACCAAAAGCTGAGGGACTTCATTACCACTAAGCATGCTGAAGATCTGCACGTTGAAAAGAAAGGGCATCCTATAGGATTCACAAGGCAAAAGCATAAAATAAAATGATAAATCAATGGTTTCAGAATCATAGTGTATAAATATGTAACCTGTGACAAGAACTATATAAAGGTGGCAGGACAGAGGGCTATAGAAACATAGTTATGCATGTTCCTCAAGTTGTTTGGTTGGTATCAAAGCAAACAAGACTGTTATACATTTAGGATGTTAAAAGAAGCCCCATGGTAACTACACAGGAAGTTTATATCAGAGGATATGCAAACCTACAGAGCCAAAAAGTAGAGAATAGGTTACCAGAGGTGTGAAGCAAAGGCAATGGGGAGTTAATACAAAAGGAGCGCAGGGCTTCCGTTTGGGGTAGAGGGAAAGTTCTGGCAATGGATGGCGATGGGGGTAATGTGACATTGTGGATGTGATTAATCCTACTCAGTGGTTGGCTTGGGAGAAGATTTGGGTGTATTTATTTGTCCATAATTAAAAAAAAAAAGGAGAGAAAGAGAAACTAAAGAGATGATGACAATTAAATGCAATACACGATACCAGATCGGGTCTAAGAATGACTCTAAAGGACATTATTGGGACCGAAGGAAAAACTGGAATAGAGAATGTAAGTTTTATGTCATTGTTAAATGTCTTCAATGCGAAACTGTACTTGAGGTCATGACATAAGCGAATACCCTTGTTTGTAGAAAATGTACTTGGAAGTATTATGTGTTCAAGGAGCAGGGTATTTGCCACCTGCTCACAAATGTTCAGAAAACAGATGATGGACAGATTCACAAATAGATATATATAGCTGGATGGATGGCTGGAGTGAGATGGCCACTCCATAAAGTGGCAAAATGTTAAAACTGGTGAACTTCATGTGAAGGAAACTGGGGGAATGTAGAAGTTCGTTGTATGGACGTTCGGGTTCTTTTTGCAACTGTGCTGTAAGTTTTAAATTTTTTCAAAATAAAATATTAAAAAGAAGGAAAGGTTCAGGCAGACGCGGCTGAGCCAGGTCAGAATCCCAGCGAGGGGAGGAGTTTGATGAGCAGTTTAGCTCCTGTCTCAGCCCCACTCTCTGCAGCCTGGAGGTGCCACCTGCACTCGGACGGCTGCCACCAGCCTGGGACCCTGGGATCACTTCTGCAGATTCCTGCCGCCCCTAAGACTGAAATGCTGTCACATATGCGTTCAGCTTTCCCTTCCACGAGAGCACCCAGGAGCAAAGGAGGACGGAGTCGTGTGGTTCTAGGTCTGCTGCTTCCTGGTAAAGGTGTGACGCTTTCTTCCTCGCTGTTTAACCAACTCTTTCAAGAACACTATTTCATTCTGAACCCAAATGGATACTCCTGGCACCTCAGTCACCCCTTACAGGATTCTGAAAATTCTGTTCCCTACACTTTCTCATCACCATCTCCCTACTCCTTAAATGAAAAACTATCTGGAGTTTTGGGGTTATCCTTTAGTTGTTTAGTTGCAACTGCACAAGCGTGCATGCAATCAATACCCATGACACAGAGTGCTGAGTAATATATAAACTATTCTGCACCTTGCTTTCTTTTTTCTTTTGCATGGGCAGGCACCGGGAATCGAACCCAGGTCTCTGGCATGGCAGGCGAGAACTCTGCCTGCTGAGCCACCACGGCCCACCCCTTGCCTTTTCTTTTTTAATAGCCCAATCTAACCATCACTCTGTCACTGTATGAAGATCTTCATTTTTTAAAAAAATTTTTTTCTCTCACTCATTTTGTCTCTGTCCTGCTCAAAACTCTTGGTGGGCTTTAATTGTCCTCGGCACCAACCTAAATTCCTTAGCATGACAGCTAAGAATACTTAGCAATAGAATTCTTAATCTCAACCCATCTTGCTCATTTTATTTCCAAATACTCTCTTTCGCAGCTACTCTTATCCTCACTCCTGAGCCCACTCAGACATTCCCAGCACCCATAACCCTGCTCTCGCCGTTCTGCTTGTGTGGGGCGCTCTCATTCACCCCCATTTATCACAGTCTACCTCACTGCCCAACTCCCCATGAATTCCAACCACGATAATCAGGCCTTTCCTTTTGAGTCTACGACATGTACTGTCTAAAAAAATTAGCTGGCAATTAACCACCGTCTGCCTCAAGCTTCTCTTATATGAGTATAAATATTTTCGTATTATATGTTCAAATTTTGTTTTCTTAAGAGTGCCTCAAGGCAATGTTGTAGAAGGAAACTTTTGTAAAATACAGGAAAATGCACTGGGATGCTGTGGGACTGTCATTTTACCATAAGAATTTCAAGTGCTTACTCAGTATTTGGACTTGCAAAGGTCCCTATCAGCTCTCTGCCCACAAAAGCAGCAGGCATAACAGCTGATGTACAGAATTTGCTAAATGCTGCTTGTCAATTCCTTATTTACTCATTGGGGCTGCTAGCCATTGTTCTAAGCTTATATTATAATGTGGAAATTAGGTTTGGCTAATGCCATTGATATTACAATGACAGTGAATTCCAAAATGTCATAAGGTACATTAAGTGGTGCTATTAAAAATGCTTTAAGGAAAAAAGATTATTAGATCTATTTCAACTCCTTTTAGAATTCACATACACATGAGTACTCAATGTTAAAAAAAAAAAGCTCCTTTCTGGATATTTTTAAAAACTTGATTAAACAAACTAGATAAAATTAAATTAGGAATTTGACTTTTAGATTTAACGTATAATGGAAGGGGAAAATCTATTTTATTTTTATAATTAAAATGCCAAGCCAAACTCTCCTGCCATATGAAACTATTTTCCCAGACATAAAAGAAAAAGGCCGTTTATTGATGCATCAGGATATTTGTATGTACTAAAATAGGGAGTTAGGTCAACCTTCAACTATGCCATTCTCAGAATTAAGCTGCGGGATAACAGTTCTGCAGGAAAAGTTCTGAATTCACCCAACTAATTATTGTTAACATATATATAATTACAAAATAAATAGCATGGAAATATCCATGACATATATAATTCAATCATAAATAAATTCCATCTAAGAAAACAGACTCCGTTTTTCTGAAAATCAAAGTCAAAGATCTCTTACACATTAAAATGTAAAATATATTTTTTCTCATATATGGAAAATGCATACTTAGTCCAAATGTAACATAGTTATTCAAAAAACTGCTTACTTGGTTTTAACAGCAGTTTTGTGATTTTGTAGAGTCATTCTCCCCTCCTGAGGGGCTCTCCTCTGTTTGTAGGATTCCAGTAAGGAAAGAGGACCCCTGGGGGGGAGACACTCGCTGTCGCCCAGCTCTTTGCAGCACCAGCAGGCTCCGCCTTGGGCAGCCAGGGACACAATTCCCTGCCACCAAGCCGAGAGCACGGTAGACGAGGCAAAGCCGTCACTGACCAACACGGAGCTGGCATGGTCACAATCATCGCCTATGTTCATTTGTTGGGTTGCTTATTTCATTTAGAAAAGATTTACTGAGCGTGAATTTTATGTGAGGTTCTTTGTAAGGCTCAGGGCATCTGAAGCTCCACCAGCAGGACCCAGTAGAGCTACAGTCCAGCCAGCAAGGAAGACACAAGTACCTGCGCCAATGGATAAACCCTGAAATGAGGGAAATGGAAAATATTTTGGGAGGGGCTGATTAATTTTGTGCAAGGAAACAATGTGGGTTATATAGGGCTGGCTAAGAAGAAAAGGTGGTGTTTGATTTGGGATTTAAAGGACAGGTAGGATTTAGCCAGCATTAGAGGGTGAAACCAAAATGCTCCAGACAAAGAGGCTAGTACTGGGAAATACATGGCAATATGGTTGTGTAGGGCAGTGAGAGAAAAGTGAGTATCCAGGAAAAGGTTTAGGACTTTATAAAAGGCAAGAAATAAAGAAAGTTTCTCTTAATTTATTGATAAACCAAATATCTATCACTGAAGAAGAACAATCTCAGTAAACCACTGGGAATCTTGATTTTGATTAGTCAAATATAAGAAAACTCTTTCATTTCAATACAAAAGCAAAACAACAACAACAGCAAAAGTTTTGTTTGATGGGAGAAAGATTGAGAAATTCAAGAAATCAAATGGAAAGAAATAATTCTGAAATATAAAACAACTTATAAGGGCAAAGTCTTAATTCAGTCTCTTCTCACTGCCCATTCCAATTCATTCTCAAAGGTCTTCAATTGCTCCTACTGCCTACGAAAGTACACACACACACCTTCTCGGCAGTCATGTGTATCATATGGTATTTCCCGAACTTCATGGTAATAACCTCACCAACATACCCAGCCATATCTCTAGTTCTAGAACACAAGCTTCCTAAAGCCATGGCCCATTGCATCCGGTTTCCAGATGCTCAAAGATGACTCTGAAAGTGAAATTTCTCCTGCAGAGCCAAGTCTAGGCCTGTTCCAAGCTGATGACTGTGCTTGGTGCATGTACATTCTTTTCCTATACCAATTAAGAAAATCAGGCCGAATGTAAGCATTCTACTATTTTTCAATGCTTGGCCCCGGCTGACTGCACAGCTTCGCTGACTGAATCAGATTCAATATGCAGTGAGCCCACTGGTAACATTGATTCTCCAAACAGCTCATTTGCTCAGTTTTACAGACTTCATATTTCATGAAAAAAGGATTTACCAAATGCAAGATAGAACACAGAACAGATATTTTTATCCAAAGGCAGAAAGGGAGGCTCCGAATGGACCCCTTGGTTCTCAAAGCAGACTGTGAGCACGGGGGTGGAGAAACCACGCATGCTGGGAGTCTGCTTTTCAGGGACAAATGCGGGACGGATGGCCAAAGGTCCAGGCAAGGGATCGCTGTCGCGTGAAGGCATGTAGGGCAGCAGTGTGGCATGTGAGCAGCACAGCTGCAGCAGGCAGACAGGCCTGGGGTCTGAACCTGGCTCCATTTATTGGCCATGGAAAACTGTGCAACTCACTTACCCTCTCTCAACCGCCTCTCCTTCATCTGTAAACAAGAAATAGACTGGGCTTGTTGTGAGTATGACAACACATAACCTACGCCTGGCATCTCACACTACTACTGCTACAATAATGAAGACTGTGCTACTGACACTTCCTAGAAGAAACGGAAGCACAGAAAGATCAAGGCCCCACAGCTATGAGATCAGGAACAAATACACACATCCAGGGTCTCCTCCATGAATGTATTCCGTAAGTGGTAGCTGTCATTTTTCCTGCTGATACCATGGCTTCTTCTGACCGATATTACTACTCTTTTACTGTCATTTATGATAACAACATATTCTGAAGGCGGGGACAACATCTCTCGTGTTCACAGCTGGGTGGCATAGCACAGCGCCTGGCATATCAGTACAACCTACCAAGTGCAGTCAGGTGACGGGCCCTCCAGTGGTGGCAGAGGACTTCTAGCCCTCATCCCTGGCTCCCTCTGTTTCCATCGCCTCAGGCCAGGTCACCTGGGTTCTCAGGACCCACCGAGGCCCCGGCACCAGGGGCTGACATGCCCCCTCGTGGGGACAGGGGGTCATCACTGAAGAGACCGCTGGACCAGGTAACTCTACTGTTGGGTGCCGAGTTAATTTCCCTAACTCCTGCGCTACATGACTCTTTAGTGATCCTGAAGAGAATGGGGCAACTTCTTCCCCTTCTCAGCTTCAGTTAGCTGAAGTTGGAATTGACTAGGTTCAAGGCTTAAGAAGAGAAATGTAAGGGTGTCTCACTGCACCATGGCAGGCATGCATGGGAATTTTATAACCATTCTGCTCACAAGCCAGAACTCCGAGATGCTCGATGATGGGCAAACAACACCAGATGGAGACGCTCTGGCTTCATCTTCCTAAACAAACAGACTAGAGCTCACAAGTAAGTCTGGCTTTAATTTGAATATGCTTCAAACACAAAATTAAAGGTGCCAATTTCTCTGCTTATAACTATTCTTCCCAGAAGAAACAAGTTCTCAGTAAATATGTGCTGGCTACGTGCAGGAGTCCTAGCAAAAAAGGAACCTTTAATTACTACATTCTGTCTCCCAGAGAAGGTTTTTAAAAAGTCTTCCTAATCTCCCAAACTGGGCAAGATCAGTGTCTTGAGGAAGTCTTTCTTCTTTTCAGAAATGACTTTGACAACATAAAACAAACCCAGATGGCTTCTGACACCGAAGCCTTCTTTGCAAACAGCACCTGGTCTCTCAAGCCCTCGGTAGTGGCACCATTTAGTTTCAACCACCCTTTTGGGCATATCCCCACTGGCTTTCTAATCGTGGCCATCTCCATACCTGTTTGGGCTGTTCTGTTAGAGGGAAGCAGTGTGTTGTACCTGCAAAGTCCGCAGCTTACCGATGCACAGAGAGCCATCTGTTGAGGTTACATAGCCACGTGGACAAATGCAGAAATAGCTTCCCACGGTGTTGGAACATTCACCAGTCTCACATATCCCAGGAATGACGCTGCACTCATCGATGTCTAATCAGGAAGGAAGGAGAGCATGATTGAGAGAGCCTTCAGTAAATAGCTTTTCAAAGGGACTTTTTTTAAAACGAGGAGAGCACTCATGGTTGATTAGGTCAGATCATATAACCCTGAAGATACTCTGGTTTCAAGCCCCAACAAATTTCTCACACATATCGATGGGAACTGAGACGAAAGTAAACTCCCATGACAGTAAAACAAGGCCAACTAAAGCAAAACTCTATATCTTTCTTTTTAATGCAATTTAAATTGGAAATAAGATGTCAATGTTTTAGTTTCCAGTCTACATCAGCAAGGGAATTACTCTACTAGAGCCTTTTAAAAAACATACACAGATTACTTTCTAAAATATTTAAAAAACTCTATAAAATATTAGAAAATGTATAGCTATTTTTCTCACTAATTATTGGAACCAGTGGAGGGTAGCAAATGATCATTTGTTTTCTGTTTGGCTTTGGGATATGCTCTTGTACATGCATTTGGATATGGGTGTATTTAATGTTCTGGAAATTAACATCAGTCTATACTACAGGAACATGGCAAAGGGCACATTCAGGTGGCTTTGGGAAGTATCCAGTTTTCCTGCTGTACCTCCCTTATCCACTCAACCAACTCAGTGCTGACAATATTCTATTCTCTTTCACAGTAAAGAAGTCTCTGCTTTCTTTTAAACTTTTCCTAAAGCAGAAAACAACATGACAATGTATATACATTTAAATGTATTTTGATTCTAAAGCAGAGAACATGGCAACGTATATACACATTTAAATGTAATTCTCCTCTAGCTCAATAAGCAGAGAAAGGTGGGAAGCCAGACAAAGTTGCAATGAGGTGCACTGGGAACTAACTGCTAATAACTTAAAAGGAAATGGGCCATAGCGAAGAAAATCTGGCCACTGATGCCTGGGAATTGGTTGTCCTCTTTTAAGGAAAAGGACTAAAAAAAGCCAGTGAATACAGAGAACAAATTATAAAAGCCCAAAACAAGACAATTATTGAAAAGTCTAAGTAAACCTGAGCTTTTATTCTTCAAAGTTGGATTTTTAAAAATAAGGTGTCCAGAAAAAAAAAGACAGAAAAAAATTATATCTCTATTGTAAGGACAACGAAAATATTTTTAAAAACCCACAATTAAAAAAAAATGACTGGAATGCTTTCTTCCATTCCTATAGTGGTCTAGTCATGGCTTCCCCCCCCCCCCATTTATTCTGACAAGTCAGTTTTGCCTTCAGGCTGTATCATGAAATAACTCTATGCTTGTGAGTCCTCCTTGGCATGTTCTTATTTAAAAATTTACCAGATTCAGACATTTTCTGAAATAATATCTTCATTTGAGGCTTAACAGTTAGCTGCTGAAGGCATAGTGGTACAAATCAAAATGTACCAGTTCCCCAAGAGAGATGAGAATTCTAAAATGAATTGGCTACATAAGGAGCAAATATATAATGTGGTGAAAGGGTTGCCATCAGCCTTAATCCAGAAAAATGAAACCATGTGTGCAAAATTAGGACCTGTTGCATCCTGTGTTGCTATCTCTGTGCAATGCATCTTAATAAAACCGCACATGGATTCAGAAGAGAGACGAAACTTGAACAGCTACACTTCAACCACCAAATAAATTGATCAATCTTCTCTGGATAAGGAAGAGAAAAACAGCACAAAGTCGAGCAGCAAGCCGTACAAAAGTGAAAGAACAAAGCTTGCCTTCGGATCCTCTTATATCGATAGTTAATGTGCCGTATCATGTACCCCACAAAAGCCACGTTTTAATCTTGGCCCAATCTTGTGGGGGTAGCCATTTCATTTAATCCTGATTCAACAGTGTAGGGTGGAAATATTGATTAGATTATTGCCACAGAAATGTGGCGCTCCCAGTAGAGGGTGTGACCTTTTGATTGGTCTTGATTAGTTTACTAGAGCCCTTTAAGAGGGGAAACATTTTGAAGAAACCTCAGATGCAGATGCCTGGAGAACAGTTGCTTCAGAGCTGACAGAGACATGGATGTTTGTGGATGCCTGGAGGGCTGACAGAGAGAGCAGATGCCTAGACCTGGGCCGAGTCCAGCAGACGTCACCATGTACCTTTCCATGAGATGCTAAGCAAGCCAGAACCCAGAGATGTGTCCCAAAGGAGCTAAGTGAAGGCCCTCAGATGCTTAGAGAGAAACCACTGGCATCAGAAGCTGGAATCGACTGAGTCCGGAACAAGGACCAGCAGATGCCAGCCACGTGCCTTCCCCACTGACAGAGGTGTTTCAGATGGCATTAGCCCTTCTTGAGTGAAGGTAACCTCTTCTTGGTGCCTTAATTTGGACACTTTCACAGCCTTAGAACTGTAAACTTGTAACTATTAAATTTCCTTTTTAAAAGCCATTCCGTTTCTGGTATATTGTGTTCTAGCAGCTTTAGCAAACTAAAACAGTTTTCTACCAATAACTGAGGCACTTATGGAATCCAGGATTAATTCGAAGTTTTAAAAGTTAGGATTCTCAACTCTTTCATTTAAGCATTAATGCTTATTTCCAGGCATTTCCTTTCATGATAAAGAAATTTCCTATGCTTGACTTCCAAATATTCTTCTGACAACAAAAAGAGTACTAAAAGATGGTTGACATTTTTTCTTTTTGGCGGGATGGGGTAGGGGAGACACAATAATCTGGGACAGAGAAGATCACAGAGAGTGATATTAAATTGGTGGGTTTTTAAAATTATTTCATTGTACAAAAATTCCATGTGTTTAACAATTCTCCAGTTAAATAGGGAACCTTAAAAGGTTAATTTCAAAATAATTGCATGAAAAGGTGCCCAGTAACGTATTTAAAGATTCTACGTGAAAAAGAGGAATATGTTACATTTTTTTGAGCTAGACTCCCAACACAATTTAAAAATAGAAAAAATTAAGTTTCTTAGTAAACAATCAGAACACTGCGTTTTGATACAGTCCTGCCCAATATTTATGTATCAATTTAAACTTTAGAATTAAGCTTTATGTTTAGAAGAATGCATAAATTTAACTGATTTGTAATATTAGTTAAGACCATGAGTCAAAATCGGATTTAGACGTAGCATCTACACAAATATACAATGCACTTAGCACAGGAATACACAAGTGGTGTTTATTAGTGGTGACAAGTCTAGTAGTGGCAAAAGGCAAAGTCTCAACAATGGAAATTTGTTCCACTCGTGCTCTGCGTACCTCAAGCAGCTCCACTCACCTCCTCTTGAGTTTTATTTTTAACTTCATTTACCAATTTGGAGGTGTTGGCCTGAAAATGCCAGAAAACGTGTTCCAAACCAACTTAAACCAAAAATGTAACAGCTCACTTATGTGGAAGTCCTGAAGCATCATGGAATTCAGGATTGGTCCAGGCCAATGTCTCCTGCTTAGTTCCTCAAAGAGATGTTTGGCTGAGCCCTCCCCTGTGTTCTAACTTTATCCTCAGGCTGCCTTCTCCCATGAGGGCTAAACGGCTGTTGTGGTTCCAGGCTAGACATCTGACTGGGATATCAATTGCTCTCTCCTAGAAAGAGAAAAGCTGTTTCCCAGAAGCCTCCAGCAAGCCTCCGCTTCCCCCTAATGACCTGAAGCAGGAGAATGTGCTGACTGGCACAGGCCTGGAATCCTGAGCCTATGCCAGTGGCAGGAGTAATGCAGCTAGCTTTACACAGGCCCTCTTCTGGTCAGCTTTCCCCAGCACGGCCAGGCAACTGCAGATGGTGTGTGTAGAAATCCAAAAGAAAATTAAGGAGCATTTAGGAAGGATGAGGAGACACAAAGCATGCCCATGGCCCTGACAGGCACCCTCCCTCTGGGAAAGCAGGGCCATGAAGAGAGACAGTGCCAGGCTGGGAATGTCAGAGTCAAGTTCAGCCAGTCCTCCCTCATCTTTCCCTCCAACCATTTCCCCCAACCAAACCACACTGGAAGACCCTCTCATGCCCTCGCTGTCATACATTCCTTTGAAACTCAACCAGAGAGGAGAGGTCCCTCTCCTGGGGCACATGGCACAGCAGCATATGCCCAACTCTTCCCCTACGCCGTAAGCCTCGCCACGAAAGGTTGGAGGGCTGCATGCCCATGAGTTTACCCAACAAACTCACCACCAACAGCAATACCCATGCCATGCTGTTTTTCTCGACCTGTTACTCAGCAAAGGGAGGAGGGCGGAAGGCACGCTGGACAGGCACCTAACAGCAGCAACCTTATTTTCTAAGCTGGGAGTCCCGCAAAGGATAGAGCACTCCTGGATCTGCAATCAATCAATACAGAATGGGCGCCTCACAGGGACTGAATTTTCTCCCACCCTCTTCTAACAACATTATATCTTCCAAAGCACCTGACCATCATTTTAACGAGGATCCCAAATTCTGTGCATCTGCCAATAGCAGCAGTTCTCAAAGTGTGTTCCCGGGACTCCTGGGGTCCAAACCCAAGACCCTTTTAGAGGTTCTTGTGACATGAAAACTATCAACAAAATACTATTGAGACATCTGTCTTCTTCACTCTGAGTATGTCACTGGTGTACCATGGAATTTTCCAGAGGCTGCATGTGATGACATCATCCCTTTGACAAGTGATTCTATTCTTACATGGTAAAATTTTTTCAGTTTCAATTTTATTATGATAGGTATAGATAGCTATGACCCACATAAACAAAGACACACTGGGATCTTCAATCATTTTTATGAGTATCAAAGTTTTGAGACCCGAAATTCTGAGACCTGCTCCAGTAAAGGAACTGGAGCTTTGTCATCAAGCAGATCCAGATGTGAATCCTCCCTTCATCCTGCATCACAGGCCCTGTGAGTCCAGCAGGTCATCTACCCCTTTGAGCCTCCATTTTCTGTAAGGAAAATTATCACCTCGCACGATAGCTGAGGACAGTGGTTGTAAAAAACGCATGCTGGGCGGGCCACGGTGGCTCAGCAGGCAAGAATGCTCGCCTGCCATGCCAGAGGACCCGGGTTCGTTTCCCAGTGCCTGCCCATGTTAAAAAAAAAAAAAAACACAAAAAAACGCATGCTGTTCACTCCATAGCACCTTAAGGCAGGGCTATTATCTTCATCTCTACTTGCCTGCTCTGTGGCAGTCAATGTCCAAAGTTGTATGGACACAAGGAAGACTGTGATTCTCAAGAGTTTGAATTCTTGTGGAAAAATGAGCATGAGCAGATAATTGTAACACAATGAGATAAAAGCACAGGCTACTGGGTGTGGAAACGCGGCACAGGTGAAGAATGGAAGGTGTATGAGAATGGCCAGGAAACCGACGGGAGATGAGCTTAACAAGCCAGCATTCAGCAAATCCTGGAAAGCCACTTTGGGCTTTCATTCTGAAGGTTATAGGAATGGGACAGGAAGGAGTACAAGTTAAACAGGAGAATTACAAAAGCAAAACAATCCTTTAGAAAGACGATTCCTATATTCAATGTGGCAGAAATTACAATGGCCCGGTGATAATCAAGGAGAGTCGAAGCTTAATGATGAGAAAGAAAACACATATTCAAGAAATATTTAGAAGGCGATCAATAGGACTTTGTCACGGAATGGGCATCTCAGGCTTCTCCCTTGAGTGACAACGTAGATGACTGCAGTATTCTTAGCAGAGAGTGGTATACAGAAGGGGAAACGTATTTTGAAGTGGAGTTTTGGACATTTTGAACTGGAGATGTTCGAGACAAACTGGCAGAAATCCCAACTACACGGCTAGTACTGGGAAAAGGCAAAGTCTTAACAATGGGAATTTGTTCCATTCGTGCTCTGCATACCTCATGCAGCTCCACTCACCTCCTCTTGAGTTTTATTTTTACCTTTATTTACCAATTTGGAGGTGTTGGCCTTGAAAGTCAGAAAGGAGGTAAATGCTGAAGATGTACATTTGTGGCTCATCACCAAGTTTATGGATTGCATTTGAAGTTGCAACAAAAGATGAGATTTCCAAAGAAGACCCATAAACGGAGAGTTGGGTTTAAGATGGGAACCTGGAGAAGCACAAATATTGAAGGGAAAGTCAGGGGAAGAAAGTTGGAGGAAAAGCATCGGTGTAGGAGACTGGGAAGGCAAGCTCAGTTGGTTTAGAGGAAGAACATAACGGACAGAGGCTGAGAAACCATGCTGCCAAAAAAGGAAGGGGCTGTCAAGTGTGCCATGGAACAGTAACGGAGGAGAAGCACTGGAAAGTGTCTGGTGATAACAGGAAACTGAGCAGTGGTTTTTCAAGAAAGAGAACTAGATCGAAACAAAACCATTGGACAAATTTCTGACTGCCAAACCATGTAACCTCCTGTCTGCCAAACACCATTTACAAAATTTACTGTAAAACTTACCCTAAGCAGAATAGAATGAATAATTTGTTAAGAGTTCTAGGTATGCTCTCAGGTAACAGTGATTCTCAGAGATCATGAATTCAGGGCACACTGCCCTAGAGGTAGTGTCAATTTTAATATGTTGACATCAGACATGCAAACAGCCCATGCAACAATTATGCTAGGGAGGGCTTAGCACACATGAAACAAGAAAATTTGTTTTAAAAAAGTATTCTTAGAATATTTTCTATCAGTTCCAAGGAAATATATGTATTTGGCCTATTCTGTACATTTTTTTTTTGGTATAGAAAAAGATAAGACAAAGTAGACAGATTTCTATTATATATTAAATTTCTATTTATTAGTATACTGTTCAGCATAAGGAAAACCTATAAATAAGGCATTGAATGCAAGAAATTGCCACGTATTTTAAGTTTTTATAAAGGTAACAGACATTAGCAATATGACAATATAAATTTTAATGGAGATTGCTTCCCCTTTTCAGATTTTGAAAGCATGGTGTGTATCAACTAGGCTTAGAATTTCATTACATATCTTTTATTTTATTATATTTTTTAAAATTTTGAGATAAAATTCACATACCATACAATTCACCCCTAACTTAAGTGTACAATTCAATGGTTTTTAGTATAGTCCTACAGGGTTGTGCAATCATCACTACAGCCGAATTTTAGAACATTTTCATCTCCCCCAAAATAAATTCCATCTCATTAGCAGTCATTCCCCCTATTCTCCTCCAGTGCTAGGCAACCACTAAGCACATATCTGACTCTACAGGTTTGACTATTCGGGATATCCCTTATAAACAGAATCATAAACTATGTGGTCTTTCATGGCTGACTTCTTTCACTTAGCATAATGTTTTCAAGGTTCAGTTACCTCACATATTAGTATCGCATTCCTTCTTATTGCCAATAATAGTCCACTGTGTGGATACGGCACATTTATTTATACATTCATCAGTTAATGACTATTTGGGTTGTTTCTATTTTTGCTCTTAAGAATGAAGCTGCTATGAACATTTATATGCAAGTTTTGTATGACCATGTTTTCATCCCACTTGGGTCACACGCTATTTATTTAACTTCTTGAGGTGCTACCATGCTGTTTTCCAAAGCAGCTCTAACGTTTTACATTCATCTTAATAATGTCTGAGCATTCTAATCTTTCCACACCTTTGTCAACACTTGTTATTATCTATCTTTTATATTGCAGCCTGTGGGAAGTAAAATCATATTGTAATCTTGTTTGCATTTCCCAAATGACTAATGACACTGGACATCATTTTATAAGCTTACAGCCTTTTGTACAACATTTTTTGGAGAAATATCTATTCAAACTTTTTGCTTATTTTAAAAATTGAGTTGTCTTTTAATTATTGATTTGTAAGTGTTCTTTATATTTGTCCTATGTCAGATACATGATTTGCATATGAATTTCCATACGATTTTTAGGATCAGCTTGCCAATTTCTGCAAGAAAGTTAACTTGGGAATTTGAGAGAGATTGCACTGCACCTATAGATCAACTGGGGTGTCCTGCCACCTTAACAATATCAAGTCTTCCGCTCCGTAAATATGACACATCTTTCCATTTACTTGGATTTCTTTAATTTCTTTCAATTATGACTTGAAGTTTTCACTATACAAGTCTTGCACTTCCTTTGTTAAATTTATTTCTAAATATTTTATTCTTTTTGTTCTTCTTGCAAATGGAATTATTTTTTTATTTCACTTTTGGAATATTCACTAAAAGTATATAGAAATAGAATTGATTTTAGTATATTGATCTCATAATCAGCCACTTTGTTGACTTTGTTTATTGGTTCTAATAGTTTTTTGGTGAATATCTTATTCACTTCAGGGGATATATTATCCACTAAAAGCATGTCACCTTGAAACAGAGAATTTTATTTATTCCTTTTCAATCTAGATACCATTTACAGCTTTTTCCTGCCTAATTACACTAGGTGAAACTTCCAGTACAAGGTCACGTAGAAGCGGCAAGAGTGAACATACCTGTCTTGTTCCAGATCTTAGGGGAAGCATGCTGTATTTTGTCATTAATTATGATGTTAGCTGTGGTTTTTTATATACGCCCCTTATTAGGTTGAAGAAGTCCCCTTCTATTCCTAGTTGGGCATTGTTATCAAAAAAGTGTGTCAGATTTTCTCAAATGCTTTTTCTGTATTTACTGACATGATCTTATGGCTTCTGGCCTTTATTTTACTTAAAATGGTGTATTACATTAATTGGTTTTCAGATGTCAAACTGACTTACATTTCTGGGATAAAATCTCACTTGGCGATGATATGTAATCACTTTTATACGTTGCTGGAATCAGTGTGCTGATACTTTCTTGAGTATTTTTACATCTATTTTCCTAAAGGATATTAGCCAGTAGTTTTCTTATGTTGTGTTGTACTTGTGTGGTTTTAGTATCATGGTGATACTCTCTTTGTAGAATGAATTCAGAAAGTCTGTGAAATCTTGGTATTAGTTATTAATTGTTTGGTAGAATTTACCATTGAAGTCATCTGAGCCTGTTTTTATTTTGTGGAAAGTTTTTTTAATTACTAATTTGATCTCTTTACATTTTATATTCTGTTGTTATAATCTACTCAGATTTCTATTTCTTCTGGAGTCAGTTTTGATAGGCTGTGTCTTTTTAGGACATAAATTTCCTTCTGTTGTTGACTTCATTTTATTCCACTGCCGTTTGGGAATAACTTTTGTGTGATATCAATACTTTTATATTTGTTGGAGCTTGTTTTATGGACTAGAATATGGTTCATAGTGAAGAATGTGCCACATACACTTGAAAAGAATGTACATTCTGCTGTTGCTGGGTGAAGTGTTACACAGCTGTATGTTAGGTGGTTAGCTTAGAGTGTTACTCAGTGTTCTATTCCTTTCTTGATTTTCTGCCTACGTGTATCTATTATTGAAAGTGGGGCAATGAATTCACCAACAGTTATTGTTGACATGCCCATTTCTACCTTCAATTCTTTCAGTTTTGTTGCATGCATTTGGGGCCCTGTTGAAAGGTGAATATGTATGTTTATAATTGTTACAAATTCCTGATGGATTAACCCTTTTATTGTATGAAATATCCCTTTCTATCTCCCGCAACATTTTTTTGCTGAAAGTATATTTTGTCTGATATTAGTTTAGCCATTCCAGCTCTTTTATGGTTGCTGTGTGCACGATGCATCTTTTTCTATCCTTTAACCTTCAACTTATGTATATTTTTTGGTTTTTAAAATATGTCTCCTATAGACAGCACAAGGTACTTACTGGTCAAAACATTAAGCTCAAGCCCTGTTAGCCAGGTTAATGTTTTTCACCCTTTACTACTGGAGATCTTTGTGGCCTGCAATCACAGTTCAGCGAGTTTAAGGCTTTTTGCCTCACGTTCAGCCAGGAGCTAATAGCTTAGAGGTTCCCTCTTCGAACTCTCCTGAGAGCACAGCTGGGCATGCACACAGCTTCAGACTGCCAGGCATGACTGTGCTAGTATTTTAAAGTCTGGATTGCTAGGAGTTTCCCCTGAATCAGAGTAGCTAATTGTTCGGTCAGTGTTTGGCTGGAGGTTGTGTTTCAGCCCCTTTTGTGGGTGATGCTTCAGCCTTGTTTTGATGGGTCTGTATATGGCTTGGGAATTGCTTTCAAATCTGCCACACATTGTTTTCTGATTGCTCCTGCATGAGTGCTGCCCAGCACAAATGTACTACCTCTCCAAATCCCAGAGTTGTCTACCATCCCAGGCTCTTCTGGACTGTCTCTTTCTCAAATTCTCTCTATTGCAAACTTCTGGCTACAACCAGCCTTCCCCACTAAAACCTCTATCTCCCTTAGGCATGGACCTCTCTGCTTTTCTCTCCAGATGAAACCAGTCCCCTCAAGGAGACTCTGGGACTCTTAGACCATATGGTACACCTTTTCCCCTCTGATTCTGCATGGAAGCTGGTGTCAGGGATTCACTTTTCCAGCAGGTACAGGGGGAGGGAGCTTGGCAGTCCCTGGTGTACTTGGTTTGCTTCTCCCTGCACAGAACCTCCCCCTTTGAGCAAGATGAGGTTGGGGCATTTGGGGCTCCACTATTCTCAGCCTGCTGCATCTGTAGTGCTTTCACCCTCCAAGTGGAAGCTAGGTAAGGAAGGAAGACCTGTCTTCTTTGTTGGATCTGCCTGGTTTTGAGCTTTTACAACACAGGCTCAGGAGAGTGGGATGAGAAGCACAGGGAGCCTGCCCCTCCAGGAGTGGACCCATTAGCCCAGATTGGTAACTGTGGGGAGAGGGAGCTCCCTGCTTCTTGGCTAGACCTGCCCAGGGTGGAAGACCCAGGCAGAGCTTCTGTAATCAAGAAATGGGAGAGGTAAGGGGCAGATTGTGACACAAATGTCACACATTCTCACTGTTCTTCTTAAGTTTCAGTAGAATTTTTTAGAATTAATGTTTCTATGTCTCTCCATTTGTTGTATGCCATTAGAATTTCCAGAGACTTTAAATGTGTGCTTTTTGTTTCTTTTTCCTGCTTTCCCTCCTCCATTTTAAAATATCATTCACAAAGTAAATCATTGTTTTGCTGGACAAAGAGTCTATCGTGTTTGCTAATTCTAGAAGTCCTGTGCTCAAATGCCATATGTTTTTTTTAACCTAAATTCAGATTTTCTTAATTTATATGGACTATCAAACACTGGTACTTATTACATAATTATTATAACCAAGAAAGCTAGCATATTAACATCTACAGGCCAGCCAGTTAGCATGCCATGATTTTTCTCTCATATACAATTCTTTTGTAGGAAGGTAGGCAAATAGCAATCCTAGAACTGTCTTTTGAGTTTTTTTCTGTACAGTATAAATGTATAAGTCAAAATTGGGGAGTATAATTATCAAATTTCTCAATTATCATTCTGTTTAACCTTTATTTCCGGGGGTAAATATATTTGTTTTGGTTATATTCTATGGGAAAAGGTTGAAACAGACTGAAATTTAAACAAACACAGAAAATTTATCTTGGTGATAATAAATAATGAATCCTTTAAAAATGTCTTAAACACATAAATAATTTGTTTGAAATTAAAGAATTAATGAAATGCTATTCATGTTCTAAAATTCAAATCCTCTTCCTTAAATGATCAAATAAACAGATCCCAAATAATTGGGAGTCTACTATTATTCATTCATGAATACACTGAATAATCACTGACTGATGGCCTGAATTCACCATATACCATGTACTAATTATATATGATCTCTTACCTCCAGGAATATGTAATCTATAAGTAGATAATTATAAGACAAGGCATGATATAACTGATTCCATAGGAGAAGCTCAGAAATAGATTCAACAATATTCTACACAAATTCAGTTATGAAATTCAAGAAAAGTTTTTGGACGACACGGTAGCTCATAAAGGACACTCAAGAATAGGGCAGAACTTTCAACATGCAGTTAAAATAAGGAAGATCCTTCTAGATGGAGAAAATAACATGAGCTAATGTAGGGAACTGGCCAATTAAAAGGCACAGACAAGGAGTGAGCAGGAGGTTTTCATGAGCTCAGGGCATTCATATGACAGCAGGAGAAGATACAACTAGAAAGCTAAGAGAAACGCCGAGAACTCCATCCTCAGGAATCTGCCCTGTATCTCTAGGCGATGGAGCCATTAAGATCACTAATGAGGGAAAGAGAGTAAGGAGTATTTCACTCTTGGCAGGGATATCAATTGATAAAGGAGACCAGGGCAGGGCTAAGATGGCACAGTGGAGTGACGACGCAGTCTAAGCTCCCGCTAATGAGGAACTACTTTTCCTACTATCAGCTCAATATTGAAACCTTACTGTCCCTATCCCTTACTCTTGCTTTTACTTTCAGGATGTCCCTTGTGTTTATTTTTTTCTACTCCTAGATTGGCCCTGATTGTAGGTAAAGAGGAAGAGTCAGGAAAGAGATGAGATATGAGCTAGAAAATGAAATAATTGGTTGCAAGAGTTAGGGCGACTATGGAAATGTGATGGGATTTAAGTGCATGATTGGAACACTGGGAAGACTGGGAGACACTTCATTCAAGGCAGGGAAAATGGAAGACGAGGATGCAGTAATATAGAGACTCTGAGGTTGAATAGGTCCAGGTCAGGTATCTTTAGCCTACATGATAGCATAAAATTAGAAAATTTCCATATACATACGAATCACCTGGACAGTTTTTTAAACACGCAGATTTTGACTTGCAGGCACCATGTTTTGGTACTTCCCTTCTGTTTAGACACGTAACCGTAACAGAAGACACACAAAAAAGAGGAAAAAGAAAAAAAAAAAACACCACAAGACCCAGCTGGTTTTAAAATAGAAGATAAACATTTCCTCGGACCAGAAACAAATAGCAAAGCAGTGAGCGGGGCAGAGGCCATGGGTTTGCCGGGCTCCTTTCACAGAAGCCGGCGAGGTGGCCAGGAGTTTGGAAGTGCACCTGATGACAAAATGGTGTGAAAAAATGCTAAAACAGGGCAAGTCCAGAGTGAAGGGCGAGCACAGAGGACAATCAGGTCAGGACAGGCCTCCAGGTGACAGTGACAATTACCGCAGAACATAACAGACAGACAGGCCCGAAACTGGCTAGGGAAATGGGATGGAACACTGAGTCTGGGGGGGGGGGGGGGGGGGAGCGCTGCAAAGACGAGGAGTCACTGGGGATCTACACAAATGTTAGTGTGTCTGAATGAGAGCATGCAGGAAAAAATGAGGCAAGAGAGGTGAGCGGAGGATGGCCGTGCGGGGATCATCTTGAGAACAGGGCACCACAATAGGGAAGGCTGCAGCCACATTTTTGCTCTAGAGAGATCATGGTGGCTGCAGTGTGAAGGAAGGACTGAAGAACAAGGAGCAGTTAGAGAGGCCTCAATTAAGAAAGACCAGCACATGAGTCCCAAAGAGAGCTGACAGCGGTGAGGACAGCGAAGTGGGTGAATTAAATATATATCTAGGAAATAGAATCCACCCAAGGTCTCAGTGATAAAATGGCTGTGTCGGGAAAAGGAGGTGTCCAGAGTGGAACTCAGATTTCTGTACTGGGCAGGAGAATGCACGGTTGTGGCAATCCCTGAACTCAGGCCCCCGGGAATGAAGATAAAAGGTGCACGCAAGGTGGGAGCAAGGGAGCTGAAGACTCAGTCTGGGGCATTTGAGTTTGAGACACTTCTGGGACATCCAGAGTATAAAGCTTGGTAGGGAGCTGCGTACACGTGGAGGAAGCTCCGGGGAGAGAGCTGAGCTCCAGTTTGGGGAGACACGTGTCTGTACATGAGATACTGTACATGGAGTCAGGCGGGAAAAGAAACAGGAAAATTCTACCTGGTGACCCTGGTGAAACTGGTTTCTTTTGGCTGGTAAGAATATCATTACATGACAGCGGGTTCTAGAGTTATGTCAGAAGAAAGAAAGTAGCGATTGACTGCAGAAAGTTCCTTAACAAGTCTGATACAAAGACGAAGGAAAAGAGAGGACAGTGTTTCAAGAGGAAGATCAAAAGGGGAAGATACTTTTTTTTTTTTTTTAGGATTATGTTGAAAAGACCAGGGGCTGGCCAAACGATGGAAGCCTGCCACCTATCATGTTAAATCAAAAGTTTTGTGTTATTTCAGAGTTTTTGTGCTATTTCTGAGTTCTACTATATTTATTTATTCCTTCCATCCATAGAAGAAATATCAATAGAAGGTATTTCCCATCTTTATTGATCCATGGAAGTACATTTCAAATAGTCTCTTTATGTAACATTAATGGATACTAAGGGAACATTTTAATTAAGAGATTTTTTTCTACTTAACCAGAATAATAGCATTTTTACAAGGCTACTATTATAGCAATGTAACGAATGGTTCTCTTTCCGCCTGAAATCCTTGCTGCAAATTTATAAACAGTAGTTTTGAGTAACTCAGACAGAAAATAACAGTGGTAAGAGGCAATGCCATCACGGTGCTTTTAGCACACAACAGCTGGAAGGCCAAGTCTGTTTCAAAATACACAAAAGTTACTGATAAGAAAGTCAAACAATATGAGCTTAAATTTCTGGTCTGTATCCCAAAATGATTTTTCCCGGGAAGTGCAGCCATTTACCCACAGTGTTTTTACTTTTCTTTGCCTGTGTGTGTGTGTGTGTGTGTGTGTGTGTGTGTGTGTGTGTCTGTGAGAAAGAGAGAGAGACAGAGACAGAGAGAGAGAGAAGAAATTTACTCAGAGCAGAAATATTATCTTTATTCGTCCAAATTTAGGACACATAAGGACAAATCTTAGAAAATGGACTTTGAAGGTAAATGTCCAAATTATTTACCAGTTTTAAAATACTGATGATTTAAAATGATAACCGAGCTTCTGCAAGAAGATACTTTACACAACTGAATAATAAGCTATTAAAACTATGTCCTCCAGAAGCTTTCCTCCAATTCTCCCCACCTTCTACAGCTGCCTTAAAATTTTAACATACGGAGAAGCTGAATTGAAAGGCTCTTTTAAAACTAGGAAAAACTAAAATTTCTGTAGCACACAAGTCAGGAAATTATAAAGTTAAGCTTATTATGACCATTTGGGCTTAGCAAAGCTGCAAGAATGTTCTGTTCTCATTTTTCTTAAGTTATCAGTACATTAAGGTGTAATTCTAAAACCCTGAGGACTTTTGAATGCATTTTGGCATAACACAGTAAGAATCTTCCTTTAGAAATTACTGATCTTTTATTTTTGTTACTCATTTATTTTGTATTTTCTAAATACATGGTATCAAGTGAAAAAGATACCTTTCCTGTGTTCCATTATGGAATTATTTTTTTTAAATACGCACTAACCACTGTGCTTTTCATACTTATTGCCGTTAGAGGAAATAAAGTAAATGAAAGCGGTACACTCAGTCAGTAAGACACATACTATGTGCAATTCTTACAAAGAAAGTTAGCCTTCAAATTGGTTCAGTTGCTATTTCTTGGTACACGTTGATATTTTTTCTTCCTGACAGGTCCACGTGCATATATATATCAGTTTGAATTCATTTATAATACATAAGTCCACACGCCCTGAACTACACAGACACGCCATGTACGCGCAGACGTGAGCTGTGTGGGTGTGGGCACATGAGGATGGAGTGGTCACTCAGAAGGCTCTGCCTGTAAAGGACACGGTTTGAGCTCCTTCGAGGGGTGCTGGGGTTACATAAATCCAACCAGAGTCTTCCCCTGTCATTCTCTGTGCAAAACGACTTAAATTCAAAATCGCTAACTGAGGTCAGACAGACCGTGGAGCACTGGAGGCTCACCAAGGCTGGGCAAGCTCATTGGAATCACACGCCTACTGGGCCACGGCAGCCGCACTTATCAGCACCGTACCCACAAACGACTGCGTTATGACACAGGACACAATTGTCATTTATCAGTAAGAAGTAACCCGGACAATTCTCAAGGGCGCCAGAAACACCTCAGGAATTCCTCTCCTTACATTACTTCAGAGCACCTGTTTGATGATTTATGTACAAATTAAACTTTTGCCTCTAGACTCAGGACCATAAATCAGGACAATGGAAACATTCTCAATGCTTTCACATTAACTGAGAGAAGACATGGTAAGAAGTATTTGAAACCTCTAGGGTACAAGCAGAAAACCTAGTATTTCTTTCTCCCACTGCTGTTTCACACATTCCCTCTTGAACAGTTCTTTCCTGAACCTAGGCAGTCCCCACGGGTTTTCAGGCCCCTTTCAGGTGAACAGAAGTCCACCTGATCTAACAAACACAAAACTCTGAACTCTCATCCAGTTGAAAGCTTCTCTTCTTCCTTAGCTTGAGGCTACTCTAGGCTCAGAAGCCTGTAGGCAGAGAGAAAGCACGGACTCTCTCTCTTTCTTTCTTCTCCTTCCTGCACTAGCCATTAGCTAGTAGGACCCTTTCCAAGGCTGCAGCTGGGAGTGGGGAGAACAGGGCTGGTAACACAGCTCTTGGTTGGTGCAGTTGCATCCTAATGGACGTTCCTTCTCAGTCTCCTCTTTTGGTTCTTCTGCATCTCCTGGACCTCTAAATTTTGGAGTGTTCTAGGGCTCTGCCTTTGGACTTCTTCTCTATCAAAAAGGCTCCTGTGTGAGCTTGTCCCCTCCTGTAGCTTAAGAAATCAACTGTAAGCTGATGACTCCCAAATATATATCTCCAGCCTCAACTTCTCCCTTGAACTTGACTCACTTATGCAAGTAGAAATGTCCACTTGAATGTCTAACAGTTGTCTCAACCCAGCTAAAGGTGAGCTCTGGATATCTTTCTTCTACAACATATTCTGCCCACACATGTTCTCCATCTCCGTTAACGATAACTTCAGCCTTTCAATTCCAAAAACCTTGGAATAACTCAATCCTTTTCCTCTCCTACCCCACAACTGATTTGTCAACAAATTCTGCTGACTCAGTCTTCAAAACACCTCTGGAATCCAACCACTTTTCATCACTTCTACCAATGGTCCCTCAAGCAAGCCATCACCAATTCTCACTTAGAAAACTGCAATGGCCTCCTAACTGGTTTCCCTGCTGTCATACTTGTCCCACCCAGCGGTCAGAGTAAATTTTATAAAATGAAGGTCAGATATTTCATTCCTCTACTCAAAACCCTCTAATGACTCCTCATTTCCTGCAAAATCCCACACCACCTGGAGCAGACAGCGTCTCTAGACTCACCTGGTGCTAGACTCCTGCACATGGCTCTGCTCAGCCACAGATCCTCTCCTCACTGCAGGCACAACCCTGCCCAGGGCCTCTTACTGGTCTCTCCATCAAGAAACACTCTCACCTGTCACACAGAGCCACGGTCTGTTCCCTCAGCTACATCAACTCTTTGTTCCAATTGTGCTGCTGAGGTTTTCTCTGGCCACCCTAATTAAAATGCCATGCACCCTTCTCCCTCATTAGCATCTTATAGGCCCTCACCCTACTTTGTTTTTCTGACTGATCTGTTTATTGTCCATTCCTTGTCTTCACAATGTAAACTCCATGAGAGAAGGGATTTTTATCTGTTTTGCTCTTTATTGCGTCTCCTGGGTTTAGCAGAGTATCAGGAAATCAAGAACCATTTCCTGAATGAATGATTTTGGGCACCTGTGCTCTCTGGGTGTGGTGGTTCCAACGCTTCCAGATTTTTATTCCCAATACCGAGGTTTCTTACGTCTCCCTCATTGATTTCAGGGATACTCCTCGAGCTGCCCACCTACCACTCCTCCACCTGGTGCAGCTCCTGCTGGTCCCTCCCAGTGCGAGGTCACCTGTCCTTCCAGTAGCCCAATGGCCAGCTAAGCCACCTCCTTCTGGGAGCGCCGCGCCTGGCAGATGGCCAACACGTGTCTCGTCTGCCTCGCAAACTCTGCAAATGCACAACTTGAGATCTGTCAAGTGTAGGCGGGGCTCTGGTCCCTTCACTCCCTCTTCCCACATTCTAGTTCACTACAATGCTTTCCAAGAAAAAAAAAGCTTCACTACAATTCCCTTTAAGCTCTTTGAGGATTCCTCTTTCTGTTTGTTTTTTACACCACTTGGAAGGGAATGATAAGCCATGGAGGGCACAAGAGTCTCCCCTTTCTTGCTCTACTTCTCTTTCCTTCCTCATCCTCTATGAACACTTGCCTGAGAGTTGTTACATATTTAATATTTCTAAAGAGAAAACCGTAACAAAATTTTAATTACCTTCTCAGAAAGAGCTGAATCTATAATATATTTTATTCCTGAGAGCCACATGCTTTCTTGCTTCCAAATAGGAACATTAATATTTAATTAGGTAGCCACTGCAAATACATTAGTGGTTGTATACATGAACACACAAGATTTCTACAGAATGCAACATTATACTTTGTGGGGGGAAAAACACACCAAAAATAACAATCTTCCATCTTGAAGCTATAGAGAAACTAAAAACATACAAGAAATATTTTAAAATGTAAAATCAAATTTCAAATAAATGCCAGAATGCTATACTTCCTGTTTTTCTTTACTAGTTAAATATGAAAAAATATTTTTTCTATCATGGTAAATTAAGGAAAAATATTCCATGTGGGAGGAAAAATTATGATAATCTAATTTGTGAATAGCAATATTCTATGAGTTTATTAACTTGCATTAATTTTCCAAGCCTACAACTGAATACTCACAATATGGTTTCACTAAAGTACTGGATGAGAAATTTTTTAGCAAACTTCAAATGTTTTCTATTATAAAATATCTTCAAGGGCTTCAAATCTGTTGTGCTTAGAATCCAACAAAACAAGAAAGGAACCTCTGACATTTTTTCCCCAAATATCATTTTAAGCCCTTGCTTTGGTAGAGTCTTTCATGTTTTAACCAGAACCTATTTATGCCAAGCCAATAGCAGTAGTTTTGAAAAGGGTTTGCTTATGTTTTTCTAATGCAAATTTATGTTTTAAAACTAAAATATATTACTGACGCCAATAGTTTGCACATCTCTTCTTTTCAGATGCCACACTGATTCATACCCCATTGTGTATACTGGTAGATGCATAAAGATAGAACAATCTGGAATGATTTTAAGATGCTAAGAGCATTCTCTTTCTTCTTCTTGCAGGAATGGCCAGGTTTCCAATTGTAGTGTACATAACAGTAGAATGGAAAAAGAGCAGAACCACAAGCAAGAGTAGAAGAAAAGGAGGTGATAACAGGAGCTGAGCAGACCTAGAAAGTATGACACTGGAGTTAAAATTATGATTTTAGCAGCCATTTCTTTGCCTTTGGAATTCTCTGGCTGGCATACTGAGTTCCAATTTGGAGACGCTTATTTTTAGAAGTTGAGTAATTGTATTATAAAATTTTCTAATAATAAGAATGATGATAAAAGTATTGGTAGCTATAATAATAACAAAGCTTCTAGTACCATCTCCCAAACTTCAGTCACTCAAGAATCTACCTCCATGCCATATCCTTGACTCAACTACACTACTTTTTTACTTAATATATGCCTAAACATGCCTAATTTTTAGAATTTATTAAATTTAATGTGAACTCTGTTTAATCAAACACCAAGTCTGATGCACGTGTTGGGTTTTTTCATTATGCACGAGTTATGAAAAATTATAACTATTAAACATTTAGGTAGTTAAATTATAATTATTAAAATAAAGCTTGCTTTTCCAAGGCCCATCTAAAAGCATCTAGCCAGTCACTTAAGAAAATGGCTGTAGAATGAGACAGAGGTGAGATATGTGAATGAGCGAGAACAGCAATGGTGATAAGAGGCTGTGAAACTGGATCCTAACACCTGTCGCTGTAAGTAAAGTCCCGTGAGGTCACAGTCACCCTCATTTGTCTGCTCCTATAATCCCCTCCTGCCTGTGGCTGCATGGCAGTGGCAAAGCTTAATATGCGTGACAGGGACTCTATGACCTGCCAAGGCTAAAATATTGACTATCTAGTGCTTTACCAGAAAAAGTATGCTGGTGCCCGAGCTAGGAGGATTCTGTCCTGCAAGTGTCTTGAGGCATTTTTTCCCTTTTTAAGAAAATGAAACTGGAAATCACACATTTAGGTGAGATTTATGTAGTGAAGGTTTAAGATACTATTAGGAGAACCCACCTTCAAAAAGATGTCCTCATCCCTTTATCAGAAGTTTGGAAAATGAAGGTGGACATATATGTTTTAAGCTAAACTGAAATACTAAATGATATTATCATTTTATAATTCTCTATTTTGCTAGTTTCTTGAGTAACCTAGAGGAGATCTTTGCTAGATAAAGAGTCATTTATTACAATGCTCGGTGCAGAAAAGACCAAAAGGAAAAGCTGTTTTATTTCTATGTGATAGAACTATGATGGTATTCTAGGACAAATGGGAAAAGGAAAGTTTTGCTTTATAGTCACACAGTCTTGATAAGGTTCCCAAAACTTTGCAAGATGTAGCTCATTAGAGTAGCAAACGCTTCAGAGCAGCATCAGGTAAAACCTGTTAAATCAAGTCATACTAAATGTAGCGTGATGACATACAGCTGTTGGTAAATAGCGCCTGGATTGTCTTCTGCTGCTCCCCGGAATTGTAGCCAGGCTGGATGACATAAAGCAGCAGTTAAGCCCTGCATGGCCCAGCGGCTGGTAGACTTGGGCAGAAATAGAGCTCAGAGAGCTGCCATAGCTCAGCAGACAGAGAAAGGGTAGAATGCAAACGCTGAAGCCAAAGCCCACTAGCAAAAGCAAAACACATAAAAACACAATTGCTCAACTAATATCTGTATGATGGTAAGAAAATATATTTGCTCATATTATAACTCTTTTTATTCATTGCTCGTTTATTCATTTATTTCTGGTTTTCAATTTCATGCCCTCTGAAATCAGAGCTATTTGAAGTAGTTGCCTTCTGTAGTGAGAAAACAACCATGCATTTACCTGATCATGTGACTAACACAGGAGGTGTCTATAGTTCAAGTTTTCAAAATCATTCATGTTATCTTTATGACATAGAAATTACACTAAAATCTAGGAAAGGCAAAGCGTGGATGAGAAGTACTGTACAATGAAACACAAGAGGATCTTCAGAAAGTGAGAGATTCCTTGCTTAGGACTAAGAAAAAAAAAGATAATTCTAGCATTATCACAGCTTGGTTTATTCATATCTTTACTAAATTGCTTTTCTATACCCCAAGGATGACTCTAAAATAAACTAGCAGCCCATGAATATTTTCACCAGCCTTTTGCACATTATTCAATGCTGGACAGTAAATGAGGTATGTACAAGGCCAACAGCGACAGCACTCTCAAGAAATGCAGTCCTGAATCAGGGTATTATATTTCAAGTTTTGTTACATTTTTACTTGACAGCAGGATATTTGTTTGGATTAGACTAATTTCCTTCAGGCACCGAGCCATGGTAATTGGTGAGACAGTTTTCTTTCTCTCTCTCTCTCTCTTTCAAAGTCAATAGAAGCTACAGATATATATGGAGAAAATGATTCAACTAGTATTTTATTTTGTTATTCTATTTTGCCAAGGATTTTTTTCTCTTTCCACTATAAAGCAGCAATTATTTGGTAATCAAAATGAAGAAATAATGAGGTGCATTTCAGTATATGCCTTTTATGTCCTCTAATGGCGAAGTTCAAAACATTCATCGGACCCTTTCATTGCATGGTGGGGTGGGTTTTTTGATCATTAACACACATCTAACTTAATGTCTCTGAGAAAGGTGCTTGGGAGTCTCTCAATTTTTCCAGTGATCGCAGGCAGAAACTGTACTGCAAGATTCATGTGCATTACTTTACCATGCTTCTTTCATATTTCACACATGCAAAAAATTTCAATGGCACTGGGGAAACAACATCAGATGCTAAGGTTTAGGAACACTTCTCTGAATCCAGGAAAACGCAATTTCCTGACCACTGTTATGCTGAAGGAATCAAATGGATCAAACCTTCTGATCTCAAGTCCACTTCTCAGTGCTTGGGTAGTAGTGAGGCAGGAGGAGTGAAAATAGCAACTGAATCTAGACAGGAATGAGTGGATAATCTAAACCCCTGGTTCCACATTCCCTCATCACAGAGATGGGTTTTGGACCATTTCATTGCCTAGTTAGTATTTTCATCCGACTAGGCAAATATAAATCCCAGCAGATCAACTTTATTTTATTTATTTTTTTTAGGTAAAAAGAACTTACTTCTTTGGAAACTGAACTAAAAGCCATAATTGAAATAATCTATCAGAATTCTTTACCTTTTGTCTGTCCTATACCTGCCTCTCTTTAACAAAGGCCTAATTGTGCCAAAGGCTTGGCTTTACAAGATACTCATAAAAACCGTAAGAGGGAATAAACTATCATTCCTAAATAAAGATGAAAGCACTCATTTGTTCAAGTTTACACTGTTTGCCAGTGGAAGAACTGGAAGACAGAAGCTGGCATTTGAATCCCACATCTATTAGCCATGACCCTCTCTTCCCTCTCCACGTTTATTTTCTGCATTGCACTTAAAACTAAAATTGTCATTTTGTGCTACTATTACATCATTCCTGTTACTGGGCTAAAAACTTTAATTTCAGGGTGCAACGGCAGTTCAGTGGTAGAATTCTCGCCTGCCATGTGGGAGACCCGGGTTCGATTCCTGGTCCATGCACTCTCCCCCACCCCACAAAATTCAACAAATGGTGCTGCAGTAATCGGATAGTCACAGAGAAAAAAAAAATGAACTGTGACCCCCACCATACAGCACACACACAAAAAGCAAATTTTTTGTTATAAAAGAAAGTTAAAATGTAATTTGGGTATTTCAAATTCTGATTCGCCATCTGGATCAGTACCTTTCTTCACATCCTAAAGGAGGTGATTCCGTTGAATGATTTCCTTTTGGAATATGATTTTTAATAGACTTTGTGTTCATAATGATGATGATACCCACTGTGCCTCAGATAAGACCTTCTCCTCTGGGCTTTCAAGGAAAACCACGTCTGTAACTTACTGTGTAAACCATTTTGTTTGGGTTGGAATTTTTTAAGGAGTGATGTCACTTTGGGAACTCCCCAGGAAGCCCTGCCATTAGGGCTGATGCTGCCAGAGGAGCCTCCACAGTACCAAACATGCACTGTAATAGTCCAAGTCATTTGTAGGAAGAAAACAACACGAATGTTAGGGTGGAAACTTCTGATAAATATGCTAGGAAGTGAGACGGGATCGCTTTTGTTTGTGTAGTATCAGTTCCGGGCTGCTGCTCAGCTGCCTCTCTGGAACGCCCGTCATTCTTTCTTCCCCCGTCTCACCTTCCTGGATGTGGTGTTTCCATTCACGAGCCAAGGCAAGGGTGGGGCGGGAGCAGGGAAGCATTTTCAAAGTGGGGCTGAAGCATCACTACTGCCTGGCCCGGAGCCATGGACCTTTCCCACACGACCCATGAAGGCAGCAAAAGTGGGGCTGAAGCATCACCGCTGCCTGGCCCGGGGCCATAGGCCTTTCCCACATGGTCCATGAAGGCAGCAAAAGTGGGGCTGAAGCATCACCACTGCCTGGCCCGGGGCCATGGGCCTTTCCCACATGGCCCATGAAGGCAGCAAAACGACAGATTTCCAGTTTAGAGTTTAACCCTTAATAAGCATTCCCCTAATTTGCATTACATTTCTAAGCTACCCAATGCTCTGACTCCTAAGATAAATATATCATGAAAGGCTGATTCCTTAAAGACCTTTTACTATTAATTCATCTGATTATAAGCAATTATGTATTTTATATGCAAAAGCAAAAAAAGTGACCCTACTGGATGTCATTTTTGCTTAGCACACTTAGGTAAGTGCAGCAAGTGGAAACTGACATTGATTCTCAAAGCCAATAGTTCCACTGAAGGGAAAAAAGTATGGAAATTTTTGCAGGATCTTGGTTTCTCCTGTATTATTTCTTAATCCAAATAATGAACCCAATGCCTCATAGAAGTGCCCTAAAGACTAACCCAGAAGACTTATTTAGCTCTTTTAGCTGGGTAGGATCATCAGATGGCTGTGTACAAATCTGGGCAATGGGCTTAGGCGGACATATCAGCTGTGATGGTGAGGTTCTGGTGTCAGCTTGGGCAAGTGATGGGGCCCAGCTGTCTGGTCAGGAGAGCACTGGCCTGACTGTTACTGCAAGGATATTTCATGGCTGGTGGATAAGCCAGAAGGCCGACGTATTAAATCATCAGTCAGCTGAATGCATCTGTGGCTGATCACATCTGCGATTAACTAAGGCATGCCTCCCACAAAAGAGATAATCCAATCAGCTGACAGTAGGGAAGAGGATTCTTTTATTGCTTCTTCAGCCAGCGAGCCTCCCCTTTGGAGTTCATCCAGACCCTTCATCAGAGCCGCCAGCTTCACAGCCTGCCCTACAGATCTTGGTCTCTTCCACTGCCATGGCTGTGTGAGACACCGTTATAAATCTCACATTGACAGATCTCTCCAGTTGGTTCTGTTTCTCTAAAGAACGCTAACACACTGGCCTTGGGTGAGGCTATACTTACGTCACCCAAACTGCAGAGAATATCAGACTTTTTGTTTACCAATCAGGGACCAAGCAAAGGGAAGCCAAAAGAAGGCACGAGCATGCTAACTCCATGGTTAAATAAATATTCCTCTGGGAAATCAAAGTGATCCTACCACCAGGGTGTAGCTGGCTCTGTGTTGAAGAGGTCACCGATTCAATGCTGCACAGAGTAGATATGTCTGCAAGTGTGCTGAGAACCAGTCAAACAGGGACTATCTAGCCCCCAGCTCCCAAGCAAAACCACGGTTCTTTGGATGAAGGAGAAGAGACAGCACCTAGATGACACAGTCAGGATGGGAAAATATGCTGCAAGGGGTTGATGACAGATGTTTCAACAGTAACCTCAGGTACAGTGTAGTCTCAGCTGCAGAGCTGCTGTGTCTGAAGGGACAAATGAAGAACTGTACATCTGGTAGACCCCGTAGAGGTCTTCTGAAGGCTTCTCCTGTGATGAGACACTGTGACACAGTGGAAGGAGAATAAACAGCTGCCTAGGAGACAGAGCTTCTGATCCCCAGTCTATAAGCTATGGCTAAGTGACCCTGCACAAATAACTGCTGCATGATGTCCCGTTACATTTTTGGAAAAACAAGGGCACTAGGTTATCTTTAAAGCTTCTTGTAGATGTAAAACTGAGACTTAAACTGTTATTATTGAACTCTATGGATCTCTGGGTTACTGTATTCCTCTGGGACAACCATTTGGCCATTATAAAACCACAGTGGCATGCAAGAGTCCTCAGCTGGACCACCCCAAGTACTGTGTCACCATTTCCATTTCCTTTTCCTTAGTAAACTATTTCATTTGGTGCCCTCAGACTAATTTCCAAAGCACAACCCTATTTAATCTCTCCCTTCTTTGAAACCATTTAATAACCATCAGGCTACCTTTAGGAGTAGATAGAGTAGACTGGTCAAGCACTGGAACCAGACTGACATGGGTTTGAATCTCTTGGGCAAAACACTTCTCTGGGCTTCAGAGTCCTTATTATAAGATGCAGATAATAAGAGAATCCCCCTCATAAGGTTTTGGTTAGAATTTAATATGCTAAATATTCACTAAACATTTTTGAGGGCGGGAGGGTAGGAGGGACTCTTCATGCAAAATAAACTGTTCCCTGCATGCTCTGTGCATCTCTGATTCTAGTTCTGCTAGTGTGACTGTCTCCACCTAGCCTGCCCTTCCCTCAGCAAAACATGTTAACACTTCTGATTCTCAAGATTCAGCGCCAAACCCACCTTCCGGCTCCATACACTCCTTCTGTATATCCCCTGTATAACCCCGTGCACAGCCTTCTGTATATCCATTCATCCACAACACCAAGCACTGGAGAAGATGTGATCCACAGCACCTCTTACGTGTTTATGATGGAAATATACACTGTGTGCAGCCACTGTGGAAGACGATTTGATATTATATCCTAAAACTGAATGTCCAAGATACAAGCCTAAGAGAAATCCTTGCAGGAAGAGACACAACTATTGACAATGGGATAGATATATCATGAGACAACTCAAACGGCCGTCAACAAGAAAGTGGGTGAACATACTATGGTATGTACACACAACAGAATATTATTTCCCTTTCTAAAAAAGAACTAGAGCAACCTGCGATGATGTGGATGAATTGTATCACAATAATATGATGTGTGGTGGTGTAATGTGGCTCCACGGCAGAGTTCTCGCCTGCCATGCCGGAGACCTGGGTTTGAATCCCACAGCCTGTACATGCAAAAATAATAATAATATTAATTGAATAAAGTTGCATTCCATAAAATATCACACACTTTGAGTAAAATAAAAAAATAGTAATAATATTAATAAATGGAATATCCATAGATGTAATAGCACTATCTAAAAAGAAAAGCAAGGAACTGTGGAATCTCAGCTACAAAGTGATATTTATGCAGGGTAGAGGCATACTGTGAGTAGACGTAGGTTACTGCTATGTCCTGGCTTTTGTTTTGGGGGTTTCATGTGTACTTAATACATTATTTTTAAAAAATAAATGAAAGCTGCCATGGGTGGGACAATAATAACATTATGTCATAAACAAATACAGTGATTAATACAATTTTATGTACCTGAGGGGGACAGGAAATACTATATAGAGAGGAGAAACCCTAAAATAAATCAATGTAAATGCCATAAAGCAAAGAAAAAATTGGGCTCTTTTTCTACTTGGAAAGTCCCAACCTAACTGGAAAGGAACAGTACATTTTTTGACTCTTACATCAGTTCTATTTTCCCTAGGCCATGCAGCTTATTTGCAGATGGCAACAAGGATTTTGCTAGCTTTTTGTTTAAAGATGAGTTAACATCTCCTTTCTTCACAACTTCTCTACTAATACACATATCCTTTTAATTACCTGCATCTCTTCCAAAAGCACATATAATCAGCTTCACTGTAATGATCATCTCTGAGTTCTTATTATGCATTTTATTTGTACTTCAAGTTAACAAACACATTTTACTTAGCTATTTCTCCTGACCACAATTAATGAGAGGATCATTAAAGTCAACACATTTCATTTGATGCTCTTAACATTGTACTGATAGATGAAAGTAGTAACTTGAAGATTAACTGACATTCAGCTGAGGCCCGTGTTTTCCTTCTGCATTTGATGGGCATTAGCTGTGCATCACAGTCCACTTGGCAGCATGTCACATGCCAAGGTGCCGACTTAGTGTCCTGGGAAAGACAGAAGGCCAAGGGAGGTTTGCACACACTGACCCAGGCCACCAGGAGGGAGCCAGGCTTTGGCTACAGGAATTCCTTAAGAGCTGAATAAAAACAGTGATCAGTGAATGGGTCCCCTCCCCTAGCTTAATCTCTGTCTTCAATTTCATTTTTGAATAGGTAATGCATTCACATGGTTCAGAGTTAGAAGCTCTTATAAGAGTACCCAATGAGAAGTCTCCTTTCCATCTCTTTCTCCAAGAGCACCAATTTTCATGGCCTAAGATATCCAATGACAGATTTCCTGCATGTCCTTCCACAGACATTTTGTGCATAAACAAAAATGTGCACTTATTACCCTTTTCTTCCTTAGGCACTTTTTTTTTTTTTTTTTTTTTGGCATGGGCAGGCACTGGGAATCAAACCCACAGGGTCTCCGGCACAGCAGCAGAGGACTCTGCCACTGCACCACCATCTCCCGCCCTTTCTTATGCTTTTGTAATGTAACAATATATCCTGAACATGCTTTTATATATAAAGTACTACATTCTTCTTTTAAGGTGAAGTCTGCTCCTGTTTGTCTGTTCCATCTATTATCACGGAGGAGGTGGTTCATATATTTTGTTATTACAAAAGAAAGGCAGAAAGCATAACTTTGTAGTTCCACCACTTTTTTTAAATTATGAATATAGATAGGGTAAACTCTTAGAATTAATGGATCAGATGTTATGGGCCTTTGTAATTGTGAAAGATAGCTCTAAATTTACCTCCCTAGAAGTGGTACCAATTTTACACTCTTAGTAATTTACAAGTGGCTATAAACTTGCAGAGAAGAAATGATAATGCCATAGTTTTACTTTGCACTTTATTCTAAGGATAAGCATGTTTTACTACATTTAATTTAGTGTGAATAGCCAACTAATATCCCTGATTGTGGTTATCAACTATTTCTTTACTGATGTTTGCATAATTTCCTTATATATTAGAAAATGTGTCTGTATCTGCATGAGGAGTTGCAAATGTCTCTCAGTTTACTATTTACCTCTTCTCATTTGCAGTGTTTTTTTCTTTTACTGACATGCAATGTATTTTATGTAGTTGAATTTACCAACCTATTTGTTTTCTCTTGTGTAAGACCATTTAGAAATTCTCCCATGATTACTTAACATCACTATGTTTCTTTTGTTGAAATTTATAACCCTGACGCATTTCAAATGCATGACATACGGACCTAATTTTTTTTCTCAAATGATATTAGACATCTTAACACATTTCATTGCATCATCTATCCTCCTTGTCCCATAGATTTAAATGCTATAGATAGGGTTCATTTAATGGAATTTCCATTGTGTTCCATTGGGCTGTCTATTTACATGCTTTTACCATAGTATATTTCTTAAAATATTTTAGCTTTTTAACATGTTTTAGATTTTAGAAGGGCTAGATCTCTACTTTTTTTTTAAACCTTGCTGTTTTACCTTTCCATAGAAAGAATGCACTTGTCATTCTAAAACTATTTCTTTAGAGCATTGCATTGACTCCCTTGTATGAACAAAGACAGAAGTCCATTTTCACTTCCTAACTTCTAGTCGGTTCTCCTCAATCTGCAATTTCAATTCTAAAGTCATAGTGAGTGGACTATTTTGATAATGATATAGAATAAATTTTCATTTTAGTGAAGAAAAAATGTAATAAAAAGCCACCGATGAATAAGTACCAACCACATCAGCTACAAAGAGGGAGCGTAGAGGGAGAGTAGGGTTTTCAAGGCTTGTGCCCTGAGGGCAAGGCTCACAAAGCTGAGAGCACAGGAAGAGAACTGGGGCTGGTCGGGAGCCCCTCGACTGCCAGGCCAGATGGTTGTGATCAGAAGGCTTGGACCCCTAAACACTGATGACATGTAGGGAACTCTCCCCGCAACCATGAAGGAGGAGGTGAACACACAGGGCTGGGTTCAAGGTCCCACATTCCTTCAGCCTTCATCTTATCAGGGGGAGGGCAGAGCTTTCTGGCCAGGCAGCTGGCAATCCCCCAGGTATTAACCGGCGTGTCCTGCTGGACCCTAGGGCAGGACTAGAAAATTCTGGGAGCAACCAGAGAACTGCACTCCTGCTGCTGTTCCTGCCTCCTCCAGTTCTTAAATGCAGTCCCTGGGCTGGGGGTTCTGCCCCCTGGGCGCTCACCCAGGGGGGGCTCAGCAGTACTGGCTGAGAGCACAGGCTCTGGAGTGAATCTAGCAGGGCAGAATTCTGGCTTTACTGCTTCCTACCTGCATAACCTTGAGAAACTTACTTGGCCTCTCCATGTCTCTATTTCTTCATCTGGAAAGTGAGTTAATAATACTCACCAACCTCACAGCATTATTGTGATAATTTACTAAGATAACCCGTGTAAGGAAGTTTAAGTATTGTCTTAAACATGATAGGTGCTCAATAAATATTAGCTATCATTAATAGAATTATTTTGGTAGTTATAGTCTGTTGGTGACTCATATAAGAAAAAGAATTACAATACAATGTGGTAAGTTAGAGGAATGATAACATGATAGAGGAATAAAGTATTATAGGGGCAAAAAGCAGGCTTGAGTTTAGCACTCATGGCTTCCTTAGTCAAGGGAGAATGGATATATCATGCAATTATGTTTTTGTTTTTTTTTAATGTGGGCAGGCTCCGGGAAATGAACCCCGGTCTCTGGCACAGCACACGAGAATTCTGTCACTGAGCCACCACTGGACTGCCCGTCATGCAATTACGTTTTAGCTACAATGCTGTAGACTTCTTTTTGTCAGTCTTGCTAGCGGCCCATCAATTTTATTGGTTTTCTCAAAGAACCAATTTTTAGTTTTATTGATTCTTTCTGTTGTTCTTTTGTTCTCCCATTCATTTCCCTCTGCTTTAACCTTTGCTATTTCTCTTCTTCTATTTGCTTTGGGGTTAGTTTGCTGTCATTTTCCAAGTTCCTCCAGGCTTGCTGTTAAGTTGATGATTTTTGCTCTTTCTTGCTTTTTAATATAGGCCTTTAGGGTAATAAATTTCCCTCTCAGCACAGCCTTTGCCACATCCCATAAGTTCTGATAAATTGTATTCTCATTTCCATTCACCTCCAGATAGCTACTGATTTCTCTAGCAATTTCTTTTTCGACTGACTGGTTGTTTAAGAGTGTGTTATTTAATCTCCATATATTTGTGAATGCTCTTGTTCTTTGGTGGTTATTGAGATCCAGCTTCATCCCATTGTGATCAGAGAAAGCGCACTGAATAATCTCCATGTTTTAAATTTATAAAGACCAACATATGATCTATCCTGGAGAATGTTCCATGAGCACTAGAGAAGAATGTATATGCTTGTGCTTTGGGGTGCAATGATCTATGTATGTTTGTTAGGTCCAATTCATTTATCAAGTTATTTAACTTCTCTATTTCCTTGTTGATCTTCTGTCTGGTTGTTCTATCTATAGAGGAGAGTAGTGTATTGAAGTCTCTTACTATTACTGTTTAAACATCTGTCGCTCCCTTCAATTTTGACAATGTCTGGATCATGTACTTTGGAGCTCCTTTAATGGGAGCATAAACATTTATGATTGTCATAACTTCTTGGTGAATTGACCCTTTCAATGGTATATAGTGTCCTTCTTTGTCTCTTACGAGGTCTTTACATTTAAAGTCTGTTTTGTCAGATGTTAGTATAGCTACTCTTGTTTTCTTTTGGTTACAACTTGAGTGGAAAACTTTCTTCCATCCTTTCACTTTCAATCTATATGTGTCCTTGTGTCTGAGATGAGTCTCTTGTAAGCAGCGTATAGCTGGATTATGTTTCTTAATCCATTCTGCAAATGTGTATCTTTTAATAGGTAAATTTAGTCTGTTAATATTCAAAGTTATTACCAAAAAGGCATTTCTTGAATCCACCATCTTAGCTTTTTTATTTTATTTGTCAGATCTATATATTCTTTTCCCACTTTTCTCTTTTTATCCTTTAAGTTACCCTTACTGGTACTCTTCAATTCTGTGCCCTCCTCCAGACCTCCCTCTCCTGTCATTTTTTTCAGCTGGCAGAACTCCTTTTAGTACTTCTTATAGGGCCGGTCTTTTGTTGACAAATTCTTTCAGAACTTCTTTGTCTATGAAAACCTTAATCTCTCCCTCAATTTTAAAGGACAGTTTGGCTGCGTATAGAATTCTTGGCTCAAAGTCTTTCTCTTTCAGGGTCTTGAATATATCATACCACTTCCTTCTCACCTTCAGGGTGCTAGTTGAGTAGCCTAAACTCAGTCTTACTTGGTTTTCCTTGTATGTAGCAGATTGTTTTTTCTCTTGCTGCTCTCAGGATTTTCTGCTTCTCTTCAACATTTGACAGACTGATGAAGGCCTATTTGGATTTATTCTGTTTGGAGTTCGTTGGGCTTCTTTGACTTGCATATTTATGTCCTTTATGAGGGTTGGGAAGTTTTCCCCCATTATATCCTCAACTACTCTTCCTAGCCCTTAACTCCTCTCTTCTCCTTCTGGGACACCAATGATTTTTATATTTGTGTGCTTTGTTCTATCATTTCCCTAAGACCCAATTCAAATTTTTCCATCTTCTTTGCCATTTGCTGTTTTGAGTCTTTGAAGTCAGTTATTCTGTCCTCTATATTGCTTATTCTTTCTTTGTCTCTTCAAATCTGCTGTTGTGTGCCTCAGTATGTTTTTTATTTAGTCAACAGTCTTTAATCTCTATGATATCTGCTATTTTTCTATTTATTCTTTCAAATTCCTCATTATGCTCTACCACTGTCTTCTTGATCTCCTTTGTGTCATTTGCTATCCCATTGATGTTATAAGTAGAGTTACATGAACATCTTTGATTAGTTGTTCCTAAGTCTGTGTCTCCTCTGGTGTTTTAATTGGTCATTAGGCAGGGCTGTATCTGTCTGCATTGTGATATGCTTAGTGATCTTCTGTTGTTTTCATGGTATGTAAATATCTTGATTGATTTACTTTGGGACTTGATTTCTTTCAGTTGTCCAAGGCCTTGTGTTTGCAGGATGGATGTGCAGCAGGGAGCAGGGCATGGGGCGGGGCACAACAGTGCAGTAATTCATTTCAGGTCAGGTATGGGCACAGGTTGGGGATGTTACGCAGGTGCTAGTGAACGTGGGTGCCCAGGGGCCAGGGAGGATGTAGCTGTGCGGGTGCACTGGTCTGGTGGTGTAACCCTGGTGTGCACTGGTCTAAGGCATGGGGCCCTTTCTGTGCATGTGTAGAGCTGTGGAAGCAGATCAGTGTCACACCTTCATTTGTTGGAGGCAGATGTGACCTGGCTGCGCAAGTCAGCGCTTTCTCAGAGCTGGAAAGTGTGGCTGAGGGCCGTGCACATAAGCAGTTCTAGGACTGCCATAAACTGAAGTTCCCAGAGCTGAAGGACATGACTGAGGGCCACGCACATGTCAAGGAGTGCCATAAACTGACACATAGAACTCGAGGCAGCGGTGGGGTGGGGTGAGGCTGTGCGACACTATGGGTGGGTGGGGAATATCCTAGGTGTGGAGGTTCGTGCCCACAACCTTTATGCACTTGTAACAGCCTGCAGGGAACAGGGAGGGGGAGGTAGTGCCCGGGAGGGGTGCAGGAGGGTGGATTGGGCTGCACTTGGGGTGGGGGGGTGGGGCAGGTACCTGCAGTGGGTGCTGCTGGGGTGGGGGCTCTGGGAGCACAGGGAATGGGAGTAGATGACGGGGTTTGGGTACGTGGGGTGTGGGGTGAGTTGCTGGTCACGGGGCTGCACTAGTGAGGGTAGCACACCCAAGGGATGTGGCCTGGCTGACTTCCTAGGCCCGTGTTCCCGTCTGTGCAGCTTTCTGCCTCTCAGTTCCTTGGCCTCTGCAACCAGGGCTGCTGCACGTGTACAAAAGACTCTCCCAGGTCAGCTGCACTCCTGAATTGCCACCTCAGTCGCCCTCCTGTCCCTTCTCTAACTTTTCCATGGAGCAGGGCTAATCTCAAGCTACTCCATTTGGCCATCTTCCTGCAAGTTGTAGATTTCTTTTCAAAAAGATTTTAAAGACAACAATTTTCATGGCTTTTAAATTGATGAACTAAAAAGCTTTATGTTTCCAATGTTTGTGGTATCCTTACTTCACTCTCCATTTTAATGTGTCATTTTTCCTTTAAGAAATAGTCAGTGGATCTATTTATTATTTATGTTAAAGTTAATATACTTTGGGGAATATCAGTAAAAGGAAGTACTTTTCAGTTTAGAACAGAAAGTTTATTTTCCATGCATTATCAAAGCAGTTGGAACAGCAGCAAAAAAGACTGTGCCAACAAGTTGCATGAGCATAAATAAATATATTTCTTGTCACAAATCTCAAACAACAAAATGCTGTGGTAATGGACCAAAGCTGAGGACTCTTCAGAATAAATTGAAAACAACTATTTAACACATACAGAGCCGTTGGAGGGAAACTTTCCAATACAATGATCTTTTTTCCTGCCTCCCAGTGAAGCCAGGAAAAGCACAACTGGCCCAAGGAATGTCAGAGAAGGTATAGCCCGGGAGAGGGGATCACACAAGGACATCTGGCAACTACTTGTGTTTTATCGATGTGGAATGAAATTCAAAATAATTTAAATTTTGTTTTAATGAAGAAAAATGCTAGACAGTCTTCCTATATACTATTCCATATTATTGATGTGTTTTGCTTTCCTCCTTCATTTAAATTAAACCGATAGCTAGATTAAAGAATCTTTGAATAGAGTAACTGAAACAAACTTCTCTTTGAATGTGATGAAATGGTTTACTCCACCAAAGAAACATTCTGCCCACTCTATGACAGAGCTAGGAAATTAGATTTTGAAATTGATCTGGTCCAGAAGAAATAAGCCATGGTTCCAGTGGGCATCATGAGAAGCTTTATGGACTCGAGATCCTAAATGAGCAGAGGGAAAAATTAACCAATTCTTCTTTAGACACACACATACATACAGACACCCATATTTCTTTCTACTTTGGGCTCAGATGTAAAGCATGAACAGAAGTCTATGAATGCGAAAAATAAGAAGTTCATAGGAAAATCCACCAGACACGGAGGGTCTATTCTTAGCCTTGGTTCACTGAACATAGAGGAAGAGGTAGTCAGAGCATTCAGATGGTAAGTCAGGAGATGAATGCCTGCCCCCACTGGGGTTTTTTTGCCTTTCATTTCAATAATAAACTGTATATGCTCAGCAGAGAAAGTCTTCAAGGTAAGACTTCTGTTAAGAAGTCATCCCAATGAGCAGCAGAAGACGCTTTCTTTTAGAGAACAAAGGTCCTGAACTCAGAGGTATCACCTGCAGCTTACCAAAGAGGGGCTATAACACAGAAGATATAAAGATGCCAAATTGCACCGCACATGTAGGCTTTTGGGCTCTTGATAGCAACCAAAGCAAAATCAAATTTTTAAGAAAATGAAAAATAGTGAGATGAAGGGAAAAGTCCCTTGGTGAAGATGGCTGGCCTCTTTCCAAATGCAATGTTAACTCCAACCCCACATTTTGGCACACTTTACCACGTCCAATAAATTAACTTATTACACATGTATTTGTTTGGAGCTGGCGCCAGGCCAGCACTGGTCTAAGCGCTGAAATAGAGAACTACCCATGACAGAGTCTCTTTCCTCAAGGACTACTCAAGGGCTGGAGTGAGAGCTCAATAAACAAGTACACACAGAAAAGTAACAAAAGCTTTAGAAATTATTATGCGAACTTCGCTGTTTTTTGTTAATGATGCCACCATTTCCCTAGTCCCTCTGGTTCAAAATTCTGGAGTGAACTTTCTTATTTCTGAAGCAACGCAGTAACTCAACGACTTAACAAAAGTTTAGAGAAGAGTACAATATGTGAACAGAAATATGAAACATGCTATCACAGAAACAGAAAGGGCAGCATCTAAAAATAAATCTACCAGTACTACTATATTTTATATTCACATTGCAATGCTCATAAATATTTACAATGCCTTACCTTTAGCAGTTGGTCAAAACAATCATTATTGTTAAAATTTTGCTTAGAGTAATATTAATTTTAAACTTATGGTAACACTTTTAACTTTGATACTATATAAACTGTGCATAAACTGACTACAGTTCAAAATCTGTTCAATAGTTTGCAGCAATAGTTTACAGTCTTACCAGCTACGTTATGCCACAAATCACATTTAATCATTTTATATGAATTAATATCAGTTGATTTCTTTATACCAAGGAACATTACCCGACAAAAAGATAATAGTCTCTTTTAAGACATAACCAAATAAGTATGATTTATACACAAAACCAAGGCTTCATAAAACCTTTCTATTTCAAATGCTAATCACTACTCCTTATTCTGCCATTCCCCACCAATCTCAAATATTCAGTCACATAATTCTTTCTGGGCAATGGTCAAATCTTTTTGGCTGTGGGGCAGGAAATAAGGAAAGAGATGACTGAGTCGGCACTGGCAGTGCCTCCGTTACACGCCTTTAGGAAGGAACCTACAGACAAGGGGGCACACAAAGAGTTGTACTGTCTTTCCCCAAACTCTGGGTTGGCTCTGCATGTTGTCTTAACGAAATGTGATGTGTAAAAGGCTCATTCCATTCTCACATAAGAAATACATTGTCTATGTGCAGTGGAAATGCCACAGCCCCTGAGAAGTGCTCCCAGCTTCTCACCCATAATAACCACCACCTTCCTTCCCAAGTACACCACCCGTTGATGTGGCTTATATACTATCCCAGAAGTTAAAAGTGAGAAGGAAGTAACAAAAGGAAGACAATGGAATTAATTTTTTTAAAAAGCCAGGAGTGAAAAAGACAATAGGGAAAAGAGCTGCATGAACATGACTTTCGGAGAACTTTCTGGTCCATTCCTGTGCAAATTTAAATAATTGACCCATCTTCCAATTATTTTTCTTAAACTTTCCTCCACAGGCAGACTTCGGCTATCAATACTTTATTTAAATGAACATAAACTACTTGTTTCTTAATTTGGTGGTCAATGAAGCAACAATATTCAATACAAATTAGATACTTTATTTTGTCATATATGACACGGTGCTAATTACTAACATACTGTATTTCGTTTGGACTTGTCTTTATTTCCATTTTAGTTTTTTAATATGATTTCATAAGTAAAATGAAAAACTATTTGACAGAGGGGAAAAAAAAATGGCTGGATCACTCCCATTCTCGAAACAACGTAGCAAAGAAAAACATACCAGATGCAAAATGCCACTTGACCCTTTCCAATTCAAACCCACAAAGCCTATAGAGTAGACAGACCAACATGGAACTGCTAGGTTCTATGCCCACACTTTCACGTTGAAATAGAGAGCTATAACTGAGATGAATAGGCCTCAAAATCCAAAATGAAGTTATGTTTTACTGGTATCAAAAAGCCACCATCTGGCCTATCTCCCCAAATAAAGACCAGTACCTTCACACTTCTGCGTTGTCTCACTCTGCTTGTGACCAGCAGGACATCTGCACTCGAAGGAGCCCACGGTATTGAGGCAGCTTCCTCCCTGGCATACCCCAGGAATCGCCTGGCATTCATCAACATCTGCGAGAAGAAAGCAGATGGGGCATCCATACGATTAATTTTTACAATCTCTCTCTATATATTTCTTTGAGGTACAGAAGAAGTTCAGTTGCTCCCAAGAGAATGGGGAGACAGGATGCCCTTTGCATGCATTTCTTTTATACAAATTATATGTTTTTTTGTTTTTGTATGCCGTATGGCAGGGATCACATTTCATTCTTTTTCCATGTGAGTACCCTCTTATTGCAGCACCATCTGTCGAATTTTTGTTTGGTTGGTTTTTCGTTTGTCTGCTTGCTTGCTTGATTTTGTTTGTTTGGGAAGTGTATGGGCTGGGAATTGAAGCGGGGTCTCCCACATGGCAGGGGAGAATTCTACCACTCACCTGTCCTTGCACCCCACCCCACCCCACCTTAAATGGTAGGTTTTATGTAAATGGTGTGACTCCATTCTGTTCTTTTTTCATTTGAGATTTGATTCTAAGAGCCATGCATACCACGTGGACGACGAAGCTTCAGCGCGCAGCAGCACGCTCTGTGGTATGTTCACGGCCTCTTTACCCCCGGCTGGAGATCCAGAGAGTAGGTCTCAGTGCATGCATGTGCTCATGCGAACAGTTCCAGATGGTTCTTCAAGTGCCCAGCAGCCCCCAGGTTTCCCGCCGACCACCCTGCAGCTGCCTACACATGCCTGCTCCCCAGGTGAGCCCCATGTCCTCTCCCTGACCATGCCCAGAAGAACTCCCCAAAACCAAACTGTCTGCAGTCTAGTAGCTGTAACGGGATAGTAGTAGTTATTTTAGTTTCCATTTCTCTAATTTCTCATTGCTATGTGTGTCAGTTTTTTCTCACCAGGAAGCTACTGACATCCTTAAGTACTGTTACATTAGGGCTACTATCTTCTCATTCTAAATATAAAATCTTATCAGTTTTAGACATAATATTTATCTTCCTCATCCTTTAATCCATTACCTTTATCCACTGAGGGACAGAATTCCTTAATATCGACATAATGAAATTCAATAAGTATAATAAAGACTTCTCGGACAAATAAAAGCTGAGATGCTACAGGAGGTGTTAAAGGAAGTTTTTCAGGCAAAGAAAAATGAGATGGAAATTTGGGTACACACGAAAACTGAAAAGCATTAGAAATAGCAGATAGGTTGACATGCATAGAATATATTTCTCTTATCTTTAGTTAACCTAAAATTGATTGTTGAAAATAATGTATTTTGGAGGCTCTAATATACATAGGCGTAAAAAGTATAGCGTGCATGAGCTGAGGATGGAAGGGGAAAATGGAAGAACACTACTGTAAAGTTACTTCATTATTCATGAAGTTGTATAATGTTATTTCAAAATAGACTGTGGCAAGTTTAAAATGTATAGACAAACGCTAAAAGGAAAACAAAGGTATATCTGAATCAAATTGTGGGAAAAAATGGAATACTAAAATATATGGAATTTAATAGAGGCATGAAAAGAGAAAAAAAGAATAGGTAGACAAACAGATAAATAGCAATATATGGCTCAAACCCAATAACTTTGATAATTACGTGAAAGGCAAATGATATAAAACAACCCAATTAAAAAGACTGAGAGTGTCAGACTGGATTTATAAAAAACAAGATCTGGTTTTATGCTACCTGCAAAAATCCACTTTGGCACAGATAAATTACAAGCAAAAATATGAAAAAATATATCATGCACTTATTAATCAAAGGAAGGCTGGCGTAGCTATGTTAATATTAGACAAAGTATTCATCAGAACAAGGAATATTACCATGAATAAGGACGGAAATTTGATAATGACAGAGTCCAACTCATTAAGAGTACATAATAATACTGAATGCATACGCACTATTTATAGCACTTCATAGCACCTGGAGCAAAAAGTGACAGAACTGAATGGAAACACAGGCAAATTCACAATTATAGTTGGAAACTTCCACACTCTTCTCTTAGCAACTGACAGAACTGGTTCACTGAAAATCAATAAGGCTGCAGATAATGTGAACACCACTTTTGACCAACCTGACATGTATGATAATTAAAGAACACCAAATTTGAGCACAATGCTCATTATTTTCCAGTGCACATGGAATGTTTACCAAAACAGACTATATTGTGAGGCAATATAACAAGGCTCATTAAATATAAAAGGATTAAAATCAAACAGAATATGTTCTCTGAACATAGGAGAATTAAACTAGGATAACAAAAGACATTTGGAGTATTTCTAAATATTTGGAATTTAAACAACATATTTTGAAATAATCTATGGGTAAAGAAATCACAAACAAAGCTAGAAATTTTTTTTAATTAAATGAAAATGAAAACACAACCTAACAAAATTTGTGGCATGCAACAAAAGCAGTATGAAGAGGTAAACTTACAGCATTAAATGCTTATTTTACCAAAAGAGCAAGATCTAAAATAAGTGATCTAAGTTTCCATATTAGGAAATTTTAAAAAAGAACAGCAAATTAAACCTAAAGTAGACAGAGACAAGATAATAATGGTAGGAGTAGAAATCAATAAAATAGAAAAAGAGACAAATAAGAGAGATACCAAGGGATCCAAAACCTGGCTCTCATGAAATATCAGAACAATTGATAGACTGCTATCAAGACAGATCAAGATAAAGAAAAGATGACATGAATCACCAATCTCAGGAATAAGAGTGGGGCATTACTACCAATTCTACAGATTAAAGGAATTATAAGCAAATGTTTCTAACCAACTCTATGGCAGTAAATACAACAATAAAGATGAAATGTACAAATTCCTTAAAAGACAAATATGAAGGCTCACTCAAAAACAAATAAGCTCACTATATCTATATCTATGAAAGTAATTTAATTCATATTTAAGAACATTTGCAAAAGGAAATTTTCAGGCCCTGATGGTTTTACTGTTTAATTATTTCAGACATTTAAGGTTGGAATGACACTGGTTTTACACAAATCCTTCCAGAAAAGAGAGATGGGAACATTTCTCTAGTGAATTTATTAGTCCAACATCATCCTGACACCAAAGCCAGACAAAAACTGTGAGAAAACAAAACCATTTTAATAAAATAAATAAGAGAAAACAGGATCAACTTAATAGATGTGAAAAAAGCAAGTGTCAGGATTCAACATCCATTCACGACAAAAATTAAAAAAACAAACAAAAAATCCTTAGTAAACTAGGAATACAAGGGAACTCCCTCCACCTGATAAAGAGAATCTACAGAAAACATAATAATGGATTTTGGGGGGAAAAAAAAGCCCCTGGCTCTAGGTTTTCAATCTGTCACTTTATAGTTACACCAATTTGTCTTAATTTTCTTCTCTGTAGGAAGTAATCATTTACAATTTAGTGGATTGTTGTGACAAACATTGTATATAAAATATATTTAATATATTTTAATATATTAATAATATAATAATATAAGCAGGAAAATTTATGCTATCATCAATTCAACTGACAATTCGGCTAACATAAGACATATTAATTTTATATTATTAATTACAATAATACATGCTTATTATAGCAAATGTTAAAGATGTAGGCTTTTCTTCACCCACACACGTTCAGAGTGGTAGCCCATTTCATGAACAAGGTCATGATATATAGACATTTTGTATAAATTTTGAGTCAGATTTGCCTCATTATTTCTTGGTAAACTCACAAATTTGGTGTCTCTTAGTGAATAAATTAGAAAACTCAGCTATGAAAGAGCTTAGCATCCATGTTATATCTCCCTTGCGTGAGCTATCTGTCTATAAAATCATGACAGTACAAAGTATATTTATACTGAAATGAAATAAATTGAGTTCATGGTCCTATTAAAGAATATCTGAGCCAAACAAAAATCAACCAGAATTAAGTGTCAAGAAATGTACATATATATATATATATATATATATATATATATATATATTTAGAATAGTTTCGTTCAGAACATTTCAAACTGCATTATTTTAAAACATCCAAAATGCTCACCCTTATTACTCTCCTGTGTAAAACATCCCCAGAAACCTCACTTCCTGGCAAAGAATGAATATCACGATGTAAGTTGAAAAATGAGGCCAAACCTATAAATCCCTCGGTACTATTCATAAAAATCTTAGACTACGTATTTAGTAGAATCAGTAACTTTTCAAAGGGAAAAGCAATCCTGTATTATAGGGTTTGTTCTGTAATTGCCTGACAAACTACTTTCCTAGAAGGAAAAAGAAAACCTTTATTTTTAAAATATCCCAGGCTACCCAGCTGAATAGAATTAATTTTAGATTCAAGTTAGTAGTCAAAACAAAAAAGGAAGTTTTAAAGACATCTTATAGAAATAATCTTACAGAAAAAATCTTACAGAAATCTTTCACGTTCTGCATACAAACATAAAGAGCCAGCCTCAGCCCTTTAAACCATGCAAAGTTTTCTACATCTTCAAAGTTTTAGAATAAGCAAACTATCAATGTCTGATTATTTTTCCACTGTCTAGAGTGTACAGATATATTTTGAGTTATTCCTTCAATTCAGGCCCAAACGTATTATTTCTTTAAATGTTGAATCACTTTAAAATCATTATGTAAGGATTTTAATGCAATCTTTTGAAATTTAAACCTTATATAATCATTCAGGCCATGTCTATTAAGGTTATAAATAATGTAATAAAGCAAAAAATACCCTAGTTTATGAATCCAGTCATTCTCCAACTTCTCCAAGTAAACTTGCTCTGTAAGATTAAATGTATATTATGAAATACAGTAATATTAGATGGTACATTATTTTTAGTCTACTTCCAAACATGGAAAATATGAGCGCTGGTATAGGCATAGGAAAATGTTTTATTTAATTTACATCTGTGGGGAAATAAGGCACCAACTCCCATTCCTATATTTAATAGTAGATTCCCTGCTTTGCCTCTCACTAAACTAGATTCATTTTTATAGCCAAAGGTCTTATTTCTATATTCCATAGATATGCATGTACATACTTTTGTTGCTATAAAAACGAATGTCAGTGTTTAAGGAACACAATTGAAGAATAGGTCTGTCTGCACGTGTAATCTCAGAATTATATGGACTGATATTAGCCAAGGTACCTATTTGTATGAATGCACAAAAGTAAAATGGTGAACAGATGGTCATCACAATGGACACATTTTGAAAATTTACTACCTGTGGGACTCAATATGTGATAAACGTAGAATAGGGTATGGTTCAGTCTCTGTCTTCCTTATCTCAGAAACCATCAACATCATTTATCCAGTTGTCAAAGTCAGAAAATTAGGAGATGAACGTAGCCTCTCCCTGTTACTCATCTCACGTCAGTCCATCAGCAGCTAGTGCCTGCTTGCCAAATAGATCTCAGATCCGTCCCTCTGCCAGTACTCTAGTCTCAGCCTCCATCATATATTGTCAGTCTTATTGTAGGAACCTTCTCACTGATTTCTCCACTTCCACTCTGCCCAGCCCATAATTTTTTCTCTAGAGAGAAACCAAAATAATCCTATTTAAATGCAAATCAAATCAAGGCACACGTTACTAACTCAGAAGTTTTTAAACTCTGCCACATTGTTTTCTGGTATCAAAGGTTGCTTGGAGAGGTCTCAGGCAAGATGCAATATCCCTCGGAAAAAATATGCTTGCCCTGTACATATATGCCCATGGGATTATCATTATGTTCTCGCCTCACTGAAGTTTTGTTCTTCCTAATCTGCCAATTAAATCCTCTATTTTAGAAAAGTTTTCTTCTGTTTTATCTTTACACGTATTTCTGTTCCATTCATTAGTTCTCCAACGTCTGGCTTTAGTATGTATCAGCTTCTTACTAATCACTGCTTACTCATTCTCTTTCACCTTGATTTATGTGATTTTCTCAAACTTAAAGCCTATGTCACTAATTTCTTAATTTATTGTTTCTAGGTATTTATATACTGCTCGTTTTCATGTAGGCAAATTTTCATGCCTCTCTTATTTCTTTCTTGAGTGCTAATTCATTTATTTTATTTGATTATCTTTCATTATTTATTAGAGAAGTGGTGGGTTTACAGGACAACCATGCTTAAAATATAGGATTCCCATATACTACCCTATTGTTAACACCTTGCGTTGGTGTGATGCATTTGCTACAATTAATGAGAGCACATTTTTATACTTGTACTATTAATTAGAGACCATGGTTTAGCTTAGGGTTCACAGTTTGTGTTGTGCTGTTCCATGGACTTCTTTCTTTTTATATTTGATAGTCTTTTTTGAACTCTCATAACTCTCCTTTGAGTTCCTTTTAAAAGAAGGTCCTTATTGTTTCTAATTTCTTTGACATAACACAGAATTATTTGGACTTTGTATTTATTTGAGTAATTCTGTTTGACGCAAGTCTTTCATCAGACATTTTCTTATGTACTTTTTCTTCTCTTATTTTTTCAGTTTTTATATGTTGGACCCTGTGTTAGTCAGGGTTCTGTAGAGAAACAGAACCAACAGGAGGGATCTGTTGGTTAAATGTGAGATTTACAACGGTATCTCATGCAACCATGGGAATGGAAGAGTCCAAAATCTGCAAGGCAGGCAATGAAGCTGGTGGCTCTGATGAAGGGTCTGGATGAACTCAACAGGAGAAGCTCTCTGGCTGAAGAAGCAGCGAAAGGGTCTCTCTTCTTCCTTAAAAGTCTTCAACTGATCGGGTTATCTCACTGCGGGAGTCCTGCCTTAGTTGACTGCTGATGTAATCAGACGCAGAAGCAATCGACTTACTGATGATTTCATACCAGCCTTCCGGCTTACCAACCAGCCATGAAATGTCCTTGCCTCAATGGTCAGGCTAGTGCTCGGCTAATCAGACATCTGGGTATCATCACTTGACACCACAACCTAACCATCACAGACCCTTATTTCTTTTTCTCGTAATTACTCATCTGTAAATGGGACCATTTCCTGTTAAAACACACACAGGTTTGGGAGATGGTGGAACAAAAGGAAATGCAGGAGTTTGAAAACTTCCACTGGGCAGACCTCAAACAGCTCCTCACCAAATTCCTGCTCCTCTGAAAAAAATTTGGGGGGGGGGCTTAGGAACCAGTTTTCAGCTTTTAGGCAGTGGTGTGGCTCCCATCTTCTGCTCTTTAAGTTGCACAGGCCCAGGGGAGAAAGTGATGTAAGGACAGAGGCAAAGATGGGAATGACACCACTACAAACCAAGGAACCCCAAGGACTGTCAGCAAATGCCAGAAACTGGAGGGAGCAAGGAAGGATTCTTCCCTAAAAGTTTTAGAGGGAGGATGACAGTTTGCTTTCAAATCCTAGCCTCCAAAACTGTGAGAAAATACACTTCTGTTGTATCGAGCCATCCAGTTTGTGGTATTTGTTATGGAAGCTCTAGGAAACTAACCAGTAGATTTTGACTCTGAGTTGCTCCTTGCCTCTTCCCTTTCCTTCTGCATTATCTCCAAGAGTGTCTTGGGGCTGGAAATTTGGGGAGAAGATACAGAGATGGCATGCCTCTAGGGTCTTCTTCTCATCTCTTTTACAGTTAGGGTCTGAACTCAGTCTCTCAGAGGGATGTTTTCCTCCTATCCAAGAGAAATCTACAGTCGTCATTCTGCTCTTAGAGATTCAGACAAGTACCGAGTAGCTGTCAGGATGCCAGGCCTCAGAGGAAACGTCTAGAAAATGTTCCCAGTCCCAGTGACTTCCCCAGAACTGCATGTGTCCATCACTGCCTTTAGTGGGGGGTTGTAGAACTTTATTTTAGAAAGCCTTTGTTCTATTATCAACATTCATGTTAGGTTTTGGGGGGTTAAAAGACAGGGAATAAAGTAAAAAAGCCTTTATTATGCTATCTTCAAACCGAAGTTTTCTACAATTGTGCATGTTTTAAGTAAATTTTCCTTTGGGATTGTAAAGGCATGGATTATGCTCACACAACATGAATTAAAGATAAACTTTGCTGTGATCTGATAAACCTGATCAATGTAGAATCCAACATACATTAATTTTGGCTGTAACTATTTTTAATAATTTATACTAATCAATTAACCAGATAATTGCCAAATCTCCTTTTCACTGTGAAAAGTGAAAAAGTAAAAAGTCATCTATGACTTAGAAATAATTATTTACTCTGGGCATCTTCCTCTCACTCTACGAACCATGTCTGCCTGGTTTCACTGCTCTTAAACTCTTCTCTACTTTTTTCAATCCATAGCTAAGAGTAAAGGAACTACGTATTTCCTTACACTAACCACGTATGAAAAGAACACGCATCAGCATTTGTTTTGTAGGGTCTGATTTAGGGCTTGTACTGCTATTTCTTTATACAAGCCTTTGTCTTGTACCCAGCTAGACATTACGTTTCCCAAGAGCCTGATTTTGTCCAATGTGTGTGAAAATTCCATTCACAATGCCTGAAAGAGAACAGAGGCTCAGTATCGGTTTGTCACTGCAGATGATAAATAAAGCAAGGGAATGAACTGAAGGAGCAAATTTATTTTGTTGTATTTTTCAAGACGATGAGTTTCAAGATGTTGGAAATAGCATAAAAGCCTAATTCCCAAATATCCAAAAACATCCCTTCATAATTATGCACAATTTAATACAGTTAAAAAAATTTTAAGTGGACACTGTTAACTGGAGAAACTAGAAGACCCAAAGCCAAGTTCTAAAGTGTCACTTCTAGTTAGAGCAGTTCCATAAGACTGGAAAGATTAAAGAAGAAGAATAAACTATTTGTTAGAAAATGATACAGCATATACATGTGGTAGTTTATGACATACTTAAAGTCTGCAAATATTCTTAGGTTGTTGAATTCACTAGTTTTATGATAGTTTAAATTTGAAGGCCTATGCTAGTTAAATTTGTTTCTTTAATGGTAACTAAAATGGAAGAAAGTACAAGACTAAACATGAATTGGAGCTGGCCAAAAGGAAGACTCAAATGGCTCTCAGTGTGGTTAAGCACTGCGTGGCTGACTTCTAACTTTATGCTCCAGAGCACCCTAACACCTTTATCACACTGGCCATTTAAGTCTGGAATGTCATCATGGCAACAGTGAAAAATAATGAATATTACTGATTTCCCAGAAGCTTAATTTTTTAAAAAAAAAATCTTAATTTTTCGTTGACTCTGCTTTTCTACAGAGCTATCCTGTCTTTTACAAGAGCGGGCTTTTTCCCTCTTAAGACACAGATAAGTAACTAATGACACCAACTACAGGATGTCATCATGCTCTGAACTCCAAAGAGAGCCTCCATGGGCAAATGCGAACCATGCTTCAGAACCAATATTAAGCTCTTTACAGTTATTTAAACAGGTGAAATTTAGTTTTAGCTTTATACAACTTTTTAATTCTCCTGTGATGAAAAGATCACTATTATTAAAAAGCATGGCATATGTCCACTGTGTTTGAAGTTATTTTTTTCACATCCCATCTCTTCCAAATTAATTTGGCACAAGTATTTGGGAAACAGTCTGGGAATTTAGAAGGAAAAATGAAATCATGGTAAGATGTAGTCTTAAAATAGTCTGAACTGAGGATTAGGATCTAATTGAGAATGTTCTGACTGTGCCATGAGTCTGAAATAAAGCAGATCTTATTTAACTTGCTTTTCCAGACACTTTAACCATGTGGCAAATTTCATTTTGCAACTGTTGCTGTCCCAGTCCATTAGATTTGGGGGCAAATGGAGCCAGCGCTTATCATTGCTGCATGAATGAAATTAAATAAATAAACCTTCAGACGCTACTAAATACCCAAGGCCGCTCAAAAAGTTTGAGATCAGATCATACATTTTAAAAATTATTTTCTGAAAAACTAGGCCTCTCTGGCAAAATATCCCAATAAAAACTAAACACACAAGATGAGGAGAGTCAATAATTTCGGATGTTTTGGTTAAATTAAGGGCTTTTCTCAACTTGGACTGTTCCTTGCTATGAAAATAGTGGTGTTTGGAAGTAGTCTAATCTTAATCCCATTTATTAATTCAAAAGATATTTACTGTACCAGGCACTCTTCTGGTACAGAAATAGCAGTGAATACAACTGATTTCTGTCCTCATAGAGCTTACATCTTTACTGGGGGAGAATAAAAACAATCAAGATGACAAGTAACCAAGTATTTTAGGAGGTGATAAGTGCTATAGAAGAAAGAAAAAAAAAGCTAATCTTGTAAGGCCAGCCAGTTTTAATTTAGTAAAGCTATATAGTTTAATATAATCTGTATAGATTATATTGATTATATGATAAGCTATATACTGATCTAGCAAATCTATATAGTATAGAAAATAATATATAAATGTATAATAGAATATATCTTCTATAGAAGAAATTGCTGTTGTATCAGGAAGGAACTCTATACAATGAGACTGGTATTCATGTGAAAGATAAAGAAATTCACTATCCATGGTAAACAACAGATTAAAAATGGCATTTAGCCCAAAATTCATCATTAATATCATTTGACCTGTGATAATTAGTAATCCCCAAGAGACAAAATACTCAAAAACCAATCTACGTCTACAACTGACATGGCTTTTTTATGTGATTAAATATAAAGTTGTTAAAGGATGAGTTATTACATCATCTCCTGAGCATTCCTACAGTTCTAACTTTAAAAAGTTTAGATGTAAACCATGTTTTTTAATATTACCTTTTATAAAACTACCAAAAACCTTTGAAGGTTACTTTTAGAAATGCATTTGTCAAATTATCCAGGGAGCTAGCATTTTATTAACCAGTGAGTTGAGGCTATGTGCAGGCTTCCAAACCACAATTCTCCTTAGGATCTGAGGACATGGGGCTGGTTTCCTACATTATGTCCTTTCTGTGGGATGGGTAGATGAAGGCTCTGCCTCAGACACTGCTTCCAGTATGGTCATCAACATGAAGGACTTCAGATCTAATTTCATATACAATTTAAATACAACAAATATATCTAACTCTCCAGGTCTCAAATATAAAAAAATTCTTTCAGTATATAACTCCGGAACTGCCATTTGCGAGCACCTCAGAAAGCACGTTTCCAAGCTCTAAAAATGGACATGACACCTGTGACATCAGAGAAGTAGACAAAAGAGGTAAAGATTGTGGTGGATGCAAAATAAATTGAAACCATTAACCAGTGAATGCGCAACCATCTGGAGTACTTGCTGGGAGGCTATGGTTGCAGTGGCCTCCCGCCCGGATCTGGCCGTGATAGGAAATCATGGAAAGGATGTGGGTGGGGGGTCCTATGAGATCATCTGGAGACAAGACCATCACCAATCCAGGTTGCAAACTCTGAAACGACTGCTGTCACAAAGCTCTGACTTTGAAGACACTACCAATGACATAGGGTTAGGATGGAGGCTCCCTCATCCCTGTTTTCTGGGCTCAGTTTCTCATAATTTGAGTAAGAGGAGAAGAGAGAGAAAATGTTCCGCCTGGGTTATCTGCACATGCGCAGCGCAGAGCGGGCAGGCTGGGGGTGCGCTGGGGTTGACCGGACCTGCACAAAGAGCCTCAGTGGTTCACTTTTGGGTTGTAGGAAGTACTTTAAATTTCATTTTTCAAGTTGGCCCCATCATTTTCTTCCCGATTAACGTCGTAAGCATTAACGGGCATGACTTATTAGGTGGCTAAAAGACACACCATCTGCCCTGAGGCTTTTGATCGGGCGCCTCTTTGGAAATGCGAGCTGCGCTGGAGACCAGCCCACCCTCCTCTGGGCCGGGACCGGCGTGCCCGCGAACCCTGCTCGGGCCCCGACTCACCCTGGCAGGCCCCGGTGCGGATGTTGGGGATGAAGCCCCTCCTGCAGGGCGGGGGCTGCGCGGGGCACACCTCGCAGGGGTGGCCCCAGGCCCGCCCGATGGTGGCGCAGCACAGGGTCTTGGTGCAGACGATGCCGCTCAGCTGGCCCTGGCACATCTGGTTGCTGACCTGCGTGAAGCACGGGCCTGTCCTGTAATCTGCAACGGGAGAAGATAAGGAGAGACGCGCCTTATGATCGTGACACCGCGTTGTCCGGGCCCGCGCAAGGTTTTAAAAGAATTTAAGTGAATCGCCAGCATTTTGCAATTGGGAAATTCCTCAACAGACTCGTATTTCTGGCTTTTCTTGAAAAGTTGGCAGTCTGGGGCCTTGCAGTGACAGGCTGAAGTGCGTCCTCGCAGCAGCCACCGCCCGGCCCCTGGCTCCCAAAACGCTTCACTCAGCCTGAGACCCCGTCCAGCTCCCCAGGCACCTGCTTTCTCTTTTCTTTTTAAAATACTTTTATTGAGAAACCTTCCCACACAAACAGTCCATACATAGTGAGCAATCGATGGCTCACAACATCATCATGTAGTTGTGTCTTCTTCACCATGAGCCTTTTCAGAACCTTCGCATCACTCCAGAAAAAGAGATAAAAAGGAAAAAGAAAAATATCATACGTACCAAACCCCTTACCCTCCCTCTCATTGACCACGAGTATTTCCCTCTACCCAATTAATTTTACCCCTTACTCCCCTATAGCATTTACTTTTTATCTGTCCATACCATGGATAAAAGGAGCATCAGACACAAGCATTTCACAATCACACAGTCATACTGTAAAAGCCATATAGTAATACAATTGTCTTCAAGAATCAAGGCTACTGGAACACAGCTCAACAGTTTCAGGGACTTCCCTCCAGCCATTCCAAAACACCATAAGTTAAAAAGGGATATCTATATAATGCATAAGAATAACCTCCCGGATAACCTCCCAACTCTGTTTGAAATCTCTCAGCCACTGACACTTTATCTTGTCTCATTTCTCTCTTCCCCCTTTCGGTCAAGAAAGCTTTCTCAATCCCACGGAGACACCTGCCTTTACCACCCTTCTTTACCTAGGAAAAAATGTTCTTTTCCAACTAGATGAATGAGGTTCAGAAAATCAGAAAGAGACACAAGGGCACACACCTTCCATATCAGAAATATTGGGGGAGCCTAGATGGCCTTCAAATATTTAGTCCCAGCAATCTGATTTCTGCCTGTGCCAGCCTAGTCCTCTGGGTAGGTCAATTAGAAAGAGAGTGCTAACAAAGCCCATACGCAGGGATCCTCTATAGATACGTGACTCTGATGTGATCTCTGCCCTCTGGTGGGTGACTGACCCACTGCCCAGCTCTGTTGTGATGATAAAAATCTTAATAAGAGTCTGTATGTCCTACATGACGGGAGGCAGATCCTTCTTTGGATACTGAGGACAGTCACCCATTCAGAGACTCGCCTCTCGAAGTGCCCATGAGCCAGCAGTGTCCGCATCACCTGGGAGCCTGTCAGAATGCAGGTTCTCAGGCCCCACCCCAGACCCCCTGACTCAGAATCAGCATTTTAACAAGGTACTCAGAAGATCACGAGGCACCTTAAAGTTTATTCAGGGCCGATTGTGACTATAGGAAACTTGAAAACTGGTGCTGGGTGTTTCTATTCTAGCCTTCTCTCTGGGAGCATTTATTGCAATGAACTCCTTGGAGTCTCTCACAAGCAGAACTGAGTCGTAACCAAATGGTTTTAATTTGAGTTGTGTTGTTGTTGTTGTTGTTGTGTGCTAAGACAGGAAATCAGAGAAAGGTCAGTTTCCTGAGGACTCAGCCAGTCAATGATTCACATTTGCTATAAAATTACAACAGAAGTATGTGAAAAAAGGTCCCCCCGCCCCTTTTCACACAGACTGTATACACAGAATTTATTAACTCTTAGAAATGCAAGAGGACAGTCAGGCTTTTCCAGTAAGACCTAGCAAAAATGAGATACACCGTTTGAAAGGGGCAAGGTAGAACAGGTCTAATTTAGGTTTTCATGAGCAGTAAACAGAACATCTCATATTCAAAGGAGAAAAAGTCAATACTCTAGGTAAAATTTTTATGAAGAGTTGTTCCTGGAGAAAATAAAACTTAGATATAATTTAAAATTCAAAATGCCAAGCAAAGATGGTTTAGGTATCATATAAACGCTGCAGAACCACAAAAATCGTACTTAAAACCACAAAAACTTCCAGTTTTAAATGAAGAATGAGGTTTTCTCATATAGAAGAAAACAGCATTTTAAATATTTAACATAAAGAAACAAAATCTAGAATAGGTAATTTTTTTGGCACACTAGCTTAAAGTTCTGTTACTCTGCAGCTGAATTTCCACAAAAATAGCTCATTTTAATCCCCTGCATGAGAACAACAGATGTGCTGGCTGCAAATTACGTTTTTGAAAAGGACAATCTTTAGAGCATACGTGTAGATATGTCAACCTTGTAAATAAGCACAATTCCCACACACAAATTGCCAGGTTGTAAATTTTTAAATCTGTTCTACTGTCCTTCAGAAAATACAGTTTGGCATTTTAAGTAAATCTTAAGACTTACAATAAATTGTAACAAACTCTAAACAAGTAGGAAAAAAACTATGGTTTCAAAAATATACTTTTTTTTGGTGAATTTATGCATATGTCCCCATGTTCACTTTCTGTATCATTTTCAGGATCCCACAGCCTCCCTCATACACCCATTGTTAAGTAAACCAACTCATGGGGAACTTCATTCTTTCTTCTAAATACAACACCTTTTGAAGATCATGCCCTCTAACTCTGGTCTCTGTGGAGAAGAGGAATATCAGGATAAGAACAGCTTTTTTGTCTTCTGCAAACGTCATTTCATGTTGAACACTCTCATCAAGCTAGCACCCCCAGGCTTCCTGTAGAGAAGTCTGGAATAGGTTCACCATTTGTTCCCTTTTTTTACATTCTTCTTCTCTGACACAGCGTGCTGACTCTCTTTTCTGATGACATTTTGCTTTCTGGTTGGTAACTGATTACTTTAAAATTGAAATCTTCAATAGCACCAACTTGTTCAAGAATTACTAGCATGTAAAGTATGAACAAATACTGGATATTGGAGAGGGATTTAAATTCGGGGTACAGATTAAAACACACTGTCACAAACTCTTTTTAATTATGGGCAAAAAAAGACTTACGAACCACCTGAATTAATGGGTACTGACTGGGCAGTCTTCTTCATGAAAGTTTATACGTGTGTCATGCATCACGGGAAAAACATTATTATATACAGCACAAATCATTCATAGTCAGGGAGGTACTTTCAGTGTACTAGAGAAGTATGAAAAAGACAACTACTTATCAACTGGTATGTTGGAACTATCAGTCATATTTGTTACTACACAAGTAAGAAAATTTGGGTAAAAATTAGCCTGTGAGGGTGGGCCATGGTGGCTCAGTGGCAGAGTTCTGGCCTGCCATGCCGGAGACCCGGGTTCAATTCCCGGTGCCTACTCATGCAAAAGAAAAAAAAAATTAGGCTGTGAAACATAAATATCATTATTTTGATTTTCTCATATCTAAGTGCAATATAATATGCTAATTTGTTCTATATGATTTCACTTTTATTCACATGAAGCAAGCAGTGCAATTAACAAGCTCATCAAACTCATTAGCTGCTCATTCCTGCTTTGATGGTGCTACTTTGTTGAAGTCTAATTTACATACCATAAATTCACCTGTTTTAAATGTACAAGTCAATGAATTTTTAGGAAATTTACTGAATTGTGCAACCATCTCCACGATTCAGTTTTAGAACATTCTCAGCGTCCCCAAACTATCCTCCTTCCATTCTCAGCCCCATCCCCATGAAACTGCTAATCTTCTTTCTGTCAGTGTAAATTTGCCTTTTCTGGAAAATTCGTATAAATGGAATCATATAATACATAGTCTTTCATGTTTGGCCTCCTTCACTCGCATGGGGATCATCCATTGTAGCATGTATTAATCCTTTTTATCCATTTTATGGATAGACTACGTTTATTTATCTATTAACAAGTCAATGGGCATTTGGATTGTTTTCACTTTTGCAATATTATGAGTAATGCTGCTATGAACATCTGCGTGCACATTTCTGTGTGGATGTGTGTTTTTCTTTCTCTCTGCTAGTTACTAAGAGTGTAATTGCTGGTGTGTATGGTAAATTTATGTTTAAATTTTAAATAAACTGCCAAACTGTTTTCACAAATGACTGAACCATTTTGTATTCCTACCAGCAATGTACAAAGGTTCCAGTTTCTCCAAATGCTTCCCAACATTTGTTCACCTTCTGACTTTTTGATTATAGCTTATGTCAGCATTTTACTTAAAATAGATACAACTGATTTCACTGGGGGATTTCACTGTAATTTTACAAGTCCTCTTAATGTAACTGGAATGTTAAATGATGTTAGAAAACTAGAGTCGACCATCATTATACAGAGGACACATTTTTAGAATATTAATTTCTTAAATACAATATAGTAGGCTTGGTAAAATTCAAACCATACAGAAAAAAATCAGATTAAAAAATAAATTCTCAGCCCACTTTCTATGATCCTTTTCCCTTAGGAAAACACAAGTAACGGTTTCTTCGATCATTACCGTGATTTTTAAAATTTGTACAAATGAGGTTATTTCTATACAGTGTTCTGATTCCTGACTTTTCTCCCAGTTATGAAACTTGGAGTTGAGTCATACCACCACGCTTAGTGATTGACTTCATCTGCCGGTAGGCTCTGGGTGTCTGACAGTGAAGGGAAAAGAAGGAGGGAAGGAGAGGGGGTGGGAGAAGAAGAGAAAGGTCTTAGCCAAGGCCCCCGGCCCTTCAGCCACAGTCTGCTGGGGAAGCAGACACGTTCGGGGGAGCGGAAAGTTCAGAGGCCCTTTGCGGAGAGGTGGGGGAGCAAGGGGTACCCAGGGCAAGGGCTGCTGAGCAGGGAGAGGGGCTCCAGCAGAAGCACGAGGCTGGAGCGTTTGGAGGAGCTGTTCCAGGAACAGTGCGTTCCAGGCCACGGGATGGATTTGGGTCTGCTGAGGATAAATGGGACACGATTCTTTGAGGCATGGAGTGGCATGATTATACTTGAATACTGAAAAGATGGCTCTACATACTGTGTGGAGGACAGATTAAAAAGAGGCTAAAAGAAGATGTTGGGAAGTCTTTGAGGAAGGGGATCATGGAGACAGGAGAGGAAACACCAGAAGTGAGGTGGGGCTGAAGCGGAAGTGCTTGGACTCAACAGGTAAACAGGTGCATGCGGTGACATGATTAAATGTAGACAATGCGGGAGAAGGCATCAGGGCAGTGCAGGTTGTCAGTTGACCTAAGAGGCCGATGGTGGCATTTCCTGGGATATCAGCAATGGAAGACAATCCGTCCTTGGGTCTGAGGTGTTTTTAGTATGTCCCAATGGAGCTGCCTAATGGCACATATAGAACTCAGAGTCAACCAGCAGATTAGAGATACATGCTTATGAGTCATCTTAGGTAGTTTTAAAATTAATGGGTATGGATAAAAATCCCTTGGGGTAAGAGAAGACAGATAAGAGAATAGCAGGCTAGGAGAGAGGCTTGAGGGGTCCCAGCAATTAGAGGTGGGGTAGAGGAAGGGGACCCCAATGAGGAGATGGGGAGTGGACAGCCAGAGAGATGGGAGAAAACCCAGGGAAGTGTAGCGTCACAGGCCAAAGTACAAGTGCTGGAGGTGTTTCATTAACTAAATACGAAAATAGAACAAAATATTATGTGACGGCCCCTGAAGGAGTCTATTAAAACCTGCTAAACTTAATGGAATAATGATTTTCATAAGCTGAACTTAAAAGCTCAAGGAATACCTCGGTTTTCGAAATTATAGTTTAATAAAGCAAGCCTTGATTGCTAAAGCCAAAATGAATGGCGAGTCTTTTTTGTACATAGAGGCACCACAGAGAGGGATGCAGTATCCACGTGCAATGCTGACCATCCCCTTGTGGTGGGTAGCTATGTTATCTCCGAGGGCTCAGGCTGCTCAATGCGCATCCTTAGACATACTCATGGACCACAGACTTCGACAAGTTTTTCTAACACTGGAACGACTGGGTGATACGCTCAGTAAGAAAGATATTGCAGCCCTGCTTTCTGTGAATAGGTGGAACCAATTCACATTTGCATCAGCAGTGCAAGAGAGAATCTGCTTCCTCAACCTTTCACTAACATCAAGCAGAGGCAAACGGCTCAGCTTTTATTCATTTGATGAACGAAAAATGGGATCCCATTCTTGAATTATGACAGCAACTCACTGCCCCTATGTATTGAAAATCAAGGGAAGAAAATTAACTCTGTGGCAGGCGCTCTGCAGTTACTCTTTCTATCAAACTATCTCCTTTTATCCTGAAGTGTTAAAAAATATATTTGCCGTTTTTGCAAATGAAGAAATTACAAGGCAGAGGCTAAGTAATGTGTGGACAATCAAGGAGCTAGAAAAAAACGGGGGCCAAAATTTAACTTTGAGCCTCACCTCACTCCAACATGCTTGTGCCCTTTAACCCTGATACCATGAATGCTGTGTTTATTAAGCACAGACATGGAAGACCTGCATTCTGAGCTTTGCATGCTCCTAAAAGACCAAAGCCCTGCACCATTCCAATGAGTAGTTTCAACCCCACAGATGCCCCCCCCTCTCTATAATTTCCTAGCTCACAATAAACAAACCCAGACATGATTTGCTTCTCATTTCTCCTACAGATGAGTCTCTGTCTAACCATGTTATATCAGGGAGAGATTTTCTCCTGATGCTTTGAGACAAACATTAAAGACGTTTGCTTCTGTAAATAGATGAACAATTATTTTAATTACCATTGCATTCTCTCTAACATAAAACCATTATTTAATATTTCAGTGGAAAATGGACTCTGTAAAAGAAGGACCTCTTTCACCATTTCTGTACGGCTTTCAAAGCACAAAGCTTCTGCTGACATCAAAGGGTACTCTAGGAATGAAGAGGCGGGAAAGATAATTAGGAGCTGGCCAACGATGCAAACAAAATTGCTATCTTTGATGTCACATTTCATAAGGATGAAGGCCATCAAAGATGCGGTCCTAAAATTCATGACCTATGAACTTAAAATGTGCACTCTCCCAAGAACAAAGCCAATTAATTTACTTTGAGGACAAAAAAACATTCTGGAGATAAAAACTAAAAGCATTATTTATGCAGAAGGATATTCTTTTTTGAAGAAGAAATAAACAAACAAAAATATTTTGTCATGAGTTCCTCAGAGAATGTGAAGGATTAACACAAAAGGTGCAAGTCAAATCAAAGGGCCAAATTTTGTGGCAACTAAGAGAAAGCTAGAATATAATTAAGTAGGTCTGAATGTACTTCAGGGAAACATAATTTGTGCTCACAAAACATTCATCCATTTTTTAATAAAGTCAGAAACAGAATCAATGGAAACAGAGTGCATAAACTGATGTACACATGATGATCTCACAAAACTGGATTATGTATGGTTGCTGTGAATAAGATATCACACAATTTGCTAAGAGTCTGTGTAATAACGTGAATTCAAGATACTAATTTCCGTTTGAAATTTCTGCCCAAATCAAGTCCTCCTGAGTCACACAGGCAGCCAAGGGCATGCTACTGAGCCAATCAAGCCTAATAAGCCACGACCTTCCCAGGAGACATGATGTGAAGGATGGGAAAAGAAAGGCCCTGCTCTGTGATTCTGTCCTAACATCACTTCCAGTGTAAACACTTAACTAGAGGGCCCGGGATTTCTCCTGAGGAGAGAGCAAAAGCCCTGGAACTCATTTTGGGGGGTTTTATTATTGGGGAGTTTTACAGAAATGCTGAAGAGTGAGGAAGAAAAGCAGATATACAACCTTCCAAGGGGACCCCCCCAACCCCCAGAGCCATTCGACCTGCAGGAGAGGGGGAGAGGCCCCCTTGGGGGGAGAGGTGGCCTGAGCCTGCAGGAGGGGGGAGAGGCGGCCTGAGCCTGCAGGAGATGGGGGGAGGCGGCCTGAGCCTGCAGGAGTTGGGGGAGAGGCGG